>DWHP01000136.1:0-24038 GCA_018247895.1 Parnassius honrathi
CGATGGATGCAGGTGGCTCAGGACCGTGCTTTGTGGCATACCTTAGGGGAGGCCTATGTTCAGCAGTGGACTTGTGAAGGGCTATAATGATGATGATGACTAACGCATAAAGCTGCATAATTTGTGCCAATTTTACACTTGTAAGAGCTTCTACAGCCATATGATACAGCCTCTTGTATAAAAACGAACTTTAATATAGCTCGTATATAGTTTGCATGCTACTTGGGCGTGCAATACAGGTTCTTATTCTTTTATGGTTTGATTTGGAGTTGGTTGGATTTCCGACTCTGATAAGTGACTTGAAGAATTTATGAATGTATGAGTATTTATCTTTAAAATAAACTTGATCTTAAGAAAAATTTTTAGTTGTAAAAATATTAATTTTCGAATTTTATCCGGGGCCTGTTTGTTTGCCTCATGTGGTCTTTAAAGGCTATACCTAGTTAGTTATAATTTTTGTATTCATCATCTAATACGAGTACAACAACATCGACTTGTGTGTCGGGTATTTACTGATATTACATAATATAACGTAATCTCTCACGCATGTTACCCAACGGGGTCAGCAAAGATTACGGACTTTCATTCGTCATGATCCTGGCACACCTCTCTCCCTTCTTTCACATCCATATAACTACGCGTCCATGCTCGTCGGATAAGAATATTCTTAACTTGGCCCATCTACACCATGTCGTCGATTCGATTAATAGGTTAATAAGTTTCCCTTATTGATTCTGCTAACTGCTGTAAAAAATTGCTTTGCTACTCTCCACTGGTTCATTCGATTTACTTATCTAAAGCATTATTTTCTTAATCCTAGTCAAAACTTCTTGTAAACCACACATTTTTATAGAATTTGGGTGACAAACGAACACACGTCACCTGATGGTAAGTGGTTGCTGTGGCCCATAGATATCTACATCTATTCTCAGACAAGATTCAAAATGCAGATGCGTTTATTACCCCTGAAGACTGGAGATAAAATGCCTCGTTTCCAAATAAAGTCTCCGTTTCTCTACGCTCACCATGCGAAACATAGCAGCATTGAGCCGCTATTTAACGCTGGTATTCTGTGAGAGTGTGGTCCTTCCCCGGTCGAGGCAACCCATTGTGCTACAACTATAATATAGCTTCAGCATGGCTCTACCACGTGCAAAACTTTTCTCTTATCACATAATTTCTCACCTTTTCATTCAGCCAAAGATATGTATAAAATATTATAGAGGGGCTCTCGCTTCCTTTAAATAACCAAAATGCTATCACACGATAGGCCGCGGTAATTTGTAGTTGGGGTTGTTTTTTTTTTATAGAATAAAAGTGACAAACGAGCACACAGTCCACCCGATGGCAAGTGGATACTGTGGCACATACATCTATCCCCGATCACGAATCAAAATGCACATGCGTGACACCCATGACCCCGTAAGGACTAAGATGGAATGCCTCTTTTGCAGTAAATAGGATATCCGATTCTCTACACTCACCTCGAAATCCAGTGGTATTAAGCTGGTATTCTGTGAGAGCGTGGTCCTTCCTAATATAGCTGCAACAAGGCTCTACCACGTAAAAACCACCAGTGTTGGCACCAGATTCAAATACATAAAAACGCGTGCTTCATCTGCTTCTGAATCTTTCACGAGATTATAGAATACACCAACTTTCTCCTTAGTTTTATATGGTGAAGTCAGATTTTCTTTTGCATTTTCTTCTGATACTCTGAAGCAATTCAAAGTCATCAAGAAAGGTAAATGTTATTCAAAATCACTGTCCAATTTCTACGTTTTCATCTCATTATTAACAGAATCCTTACTCGATCCTTATTGTCGATCGAGTAAATGGGTGAAAAGCGCGATGCCTATCGCGAGATGTTGCGAGCTGTGCGTTGGCCAGTGCACACTACATACACGGATCCTTTCGTCAGAGATTATGCAAAGTGTGGAGTATACCTTAAGTCTATGATTAGAACTGCGCTATTACCTCTTATTAAAATAGTTTGTGATTAGAACCAATCTATTCAAATGACAGGAATTTTGGCGGGAACTTTACCGTCGACGAATTTTTGCTTCTGTTTTATCGCTTAAATAATGGTTTGAAGTGGATAGTGCGTAAAAATGATAAAGCTTTCATGTAATAAGTGTGATGCGCAGCATCTAGAATTAGAAAAAACGACGAAACATGTGCTTCGATGTTGATATAAACCTCAGTTATTTTGATCGCTTAGGCGCCTTATGAACTAGAGTGACTTTCAAATCTAATCAAATCATTTACTTCCCTAAAACATGGGTACAGACGGATGGATCAAGAGTCAGTTTGTTTCCACATATTTTGCCTTTCGTGGTATGCGAAATAATTGTTAAAAATAAATGTGTTCATAACAAACGGACTAATATTAGAAGTAAGCACTGTAATGATTATATTTATGTTTTTTGAAAGAACGAAACAAAATTAGAAAAATTAATTTTTGTTCACTTGAGAAGAATCGTACAAAACCCTGGATCTATATTAACTTAGTTAAGCAAAATCATTAAAAAACGCAAAACAAACTTTATGGTTAAGAATTCAAGAATTCTTTAACCAAAAAAAAAAATTATGCTTAAAGAATTCTTGATATTATAAAAGGCAGTATTTATTAGCCACTGCTTTAAACTTTTATTCATTCTCCTTAATGACTGTTCACGAATATTTTTAGGAACTATATTATATACGTACATATATGCGTTGATAAAGATAGCATGAGAATCTTTTTTTGCTACAAATTTATTATTTTCTTGCACGGAAACAAACTGATGAGAATTATTTTTAACGAAAACCTAGATTTCGAATATATATAACCCAGTTAAGTGAGAATACTTTTTTCCTTAAACATGAGTGTACAGTTCTCAAGAGGGCCTACATTACACAGTGCACTAATACATTTCTTCTGGCTTAAGAAGTCTCTGTTTGCGTCAGATGAGTTGCCCCACAAGAGTAGTCCATATCTTAAGACGGATTCAACGTACCCATAGTAAGCAACACGTGCTGCTTGTGGACCTGCTACATTTTGAAGTCTACGTAGTGCATAAGCAATTAATTTTTGCATACTTTCTTAACGTGTAATTTCCAATTTACACGCTGGCCAATTGTAACACCTAGGAATTGTGTATCTACTACCTCTACCAATCTTTCGCCCTTATATCTTAAATCTAATTTTCGTGGTTTTGTTTTATAATTTCCAAATTGAATGTATTTAGTTTTGTTTGTGTTAACTCGTAAATTATTATCTCCTAGCTATGATATAACTGACTCTATAGTAAATTTATCTCTTGTTCATATATCTGTGACTTATTAGTGTGGGGTATAGCAATTGATATGTCATCAGCAAATAGTATTGACTGATGATTTGTTATACTCGATAAGTCATTTATATATAGAATGAACAATAAAGGCACTAAGACACTCCCTTGAGGTACCCCATAATCATTTTGTAGATATGGACATCTGTAATATGTTAACTCTAGATTATTATTAATACGTAATACTCCAACACATTGTTTCCGATTTGTCAAATAACTTTCCATCCATTTCAAACCCGGTCCTCAGATTCCTAATTTTTCACATTTGTACAACAACTTGCTGTGTTCTACACAGTCCAAGGCTTTAGACATATCAAAAAAGATGCCGACTGTTGGTACTCTATTATTAATACATTCAGTTATTCGACGTATCTGTGAAAAGGTAGCAAGTGTAGTAGATTTATGCTTTTGAAAACCATTTTGTTTGTTTCTGAGTATATTATATTTTGCTACAAAACTAGTAATTCGACTATGCATGGCTTTTTCAAATATTTTGGATAGAATGGGTATCAACGTAATCGGCCTATAGTTACGAATCTCATGACGGTCATCGTTTTTAAATAAGGGTTTGACTATAGATATTTTTAATTTATCTGGAAATCTTCCATGTATGAAAGAAAGGTTTATTAAATACGTCAGAATTGGTGCAATTTCCTTCACACATGGACGATGGATACGCTTCTTCAACAAAATCCCAGAAAATACATACACAAAATTTGACCTGCACAAAGTTCAAAAACTTTATTAACCTAAGTATGGATGAAAAGGGTTATTATAATATTAAACTATTGGATGGTATTGGTTCTGTTTTTTGTCCTAAACCGTCACGGAACCTCTTAATAATTTCAGGTCTTTGATTTTCAGGGGAATTCTGATATAAACATTTTTATTACAAGTCAATACAAACATACAGACTTGACATAAACGCACTCCAAAATTGCTACGCTTTTAATTCGCATTGTTGTCTTAAATACTCTGTACACGTCTCATAAAGTCAGTTACAAAAATCGTGTACAATAATTATTATTGTTCTTGGATTTTTATTTAACAAATAAAAAAATTGTTCTGCGCATAACCCAAAATTTATTGGTACACAAAAAGTTTATGTACCAATAAATGAAACGAATGTAACGAAAATATAACGCAAGTAAGTGGGACCATATGTATAAAGTACCCGCGTGATAACTATCAAACTATCATAAAGTAAAATAACAGGTTCTTACATATGAAATTGGCGTTTTGTACGGGAAGAATATAGTCTTTTTTTTAAACATTTTTTTAATAACCAAAATATGAACCGTTGTTATCTAGGCACTATTGCCCTCTCATAGGTAGTTCATTGATCCATTTACTAAAAAAACCATGGGGGCAAGAATCAATAAACAATCCGAAGGCGGTTTGGACTGCTGCATCGGAGTTGAATTTTTTTCCTTGTAAGAAGTTGTCCAAATTCCGGAAAAATGGTAATCTGTTGGAGCAAGGTACGGGGAGTACGGCGGATGTTGCATATATTCCAATAGTAGCTCATCTAACTTAGTGTTTGTTTGTTGTGTAGTGTGTGGTCTTGCGTAGTCGTGAAGCAGCAGTGGCCTAAAGCGATTGACCAATTTTGGTTGTTTAGCAGCTAGTTCTTCCTTCAAGGTTTGCAGTTGCTGATAATAGATATCTGCCTTTAATTCCTCATTTTCGACTTTGGTCTCCAGCCGTCCACGGGGTTCGTTCTGAAGGTCGACATATTCAGAAGGAAAACGTTGACACCGAAAACGTACCGTGATTTCTTTTAAGACTTTTCCACTTTGGTATCCAGGCGTCCACGGGGTTGGTTCTGATGGTCGACATATTCAGAAGAAAAACGTTGAAACCGAAAACGTACTGTGCTTTCTTTTGAGACACTAGCACCGTACACATCATTAATCCTTCGAGCTGTTTCTGCAGCACTGGTGCCACGGTAGAACTCGTACTCGTAAATATACCGATATTTCATGTTTTCCATTGTGCGGTAATAAGTGACGCCAAAGAAAAAAATAACGAGGAAAAATCAAATGAATAACTGTTTTCAAAACTCAAATGTACCAGCTAAATGAATTTATAAATTTGAATTTGGAATTTTTAACCCAACAGGAGGGAGATATTTCAGATCAAAATGGTCGGTACGACAAAACGCTAATTTCATGTGATGTAAGGACCCAATATATTTATGGTATTTATGGAATGTAAATTTTTACGTGGTAGAGCCATACTGTCCGCTATTATGGCTGAAACACGTATGGGTCGGCTTGACCGGGGTAGGATCACGGTTCAGGATATTTCATTTTCCGTCTCCATCTCCTATGCGGATGAAAATCATCGATACCCGCAACGGGGAGCAGTTTTAAAAGGAGAATATTTTCTGAGAATTAGAATTGTGTTTATCCAGTAATAAGATTTTTAATTGTTTGTAGTATTATATTTTATTTGCATGTATTAATTTTCGAATCCATCATCATGCTGAATATATAGTTCAATGATTGCCATCTTAAGTGATTTAGGCAAGGTCTCGTGACAATGGATAATTTTATACGGTAGCGCGTGAAACTGCTGTATTGTGTTTTCTTTAAGATAGTCTACCATTTGTAAGCGCGTATAACTCCTTAGTCTTGAAAACGATTACTTGCTGTATTACGAACGTATCTTCAAGGTTTCCTTTGCCATTGTTTCATGTGCATTACATAAATCGAACTGCTTTTAAAGTTTCCACAATGTCGACACGCATTCATTTGTCATTCACAACATATATTCATAAATGTCCAACGCTGCATATAGGCTCCTCATAGATTGCCTTATGCCGTGTGGCAAATATCCCCTATATTTGCCACAGTCGTCACACTGCAGTTTTTTATTGAGTTGTTATCAGGAAGATGCTACTGCTCATCTGTTGCATTTCACCTCTGTCTTCTCTTACGACACCTAAAGACCGATTTACACTTCCACAAGTGCAGTAGCGAGTTTAGTTACAGACCGATTTACACTTCCACAAGTACAGTAGCGAGTTTAGTTACAGACCGATTTACACTTCCACAAGTAAGGTAGCGAGTTTAGTTTTAGACCGATTTACGCTTTCACAAGTACAGTAGCGAGTTTAATTATAGACCAATTTACACTTCCACAAGTACAGTAGCGAGTTTATTTACAGACCGATTTACACTTCCACAAGTACAGTAGCGAGTTTAGTTACAGACCGATTTACACTTCCACAAGTATGGTAGCGAGTTTAGTTACAGACTGATTTACACTTCCACAAGTACGGTAGCGAGTTTGGTTAGAGTTCGTTTGAGTGTGACGTTTCAAGACTACAGAATTTTTCTGGTTTTCGTTTAAGATGATTCTAGGATTACGTCAAGAATTAAATGATCCGGTCAGAGAAGTACTAATGGTTGTTGTTAAAGAAGTTTTTAAGAATTTTCATGAGTGCAGCATCTCAAGTAGATTTAATTTTACAATTTGAACTTCTACTATTATATAAACATTCGTGTTCTAAATACTCTTGTACGAATTTATACGTGACGTCTTCCGTCCATTTTATTATTAAAACTCAATAAAAAACGTATAAATATTCAATAAACAGTATCGTACGAACTTTGTAGCGAGTTTCATTATAAAAGTACAATTGTAATTGGCGCGCAAACGTTGCGTCCTGTCTACTTATGCACTGAACTAATAGGGATGTGGGATACGATACGCTTTGTTTTACTTTAATTATGTATTATTTTTAGGCTTCCATAGTTACACAACAAGGAACCCTTATAGTTTCGCCATGTCCTATACCTACTATAACTTTACTTTTTTATTTGCGGGATAGGCAGGGAAGATCTTTCTTACTTAGGTACTTACTACTTTCGCTTATTTTTTAGTTGGTAGTTATGGTAGGCCTCTTTCAAAATATTCATATAATCCTGTAGCCTCATACAGTTTCATTAGTCATACTCTTGATTTACGCGGGTGACTCTCAGGATAATTTAGGGCAGTTGAGGTTTACGGAAAGGTGCATTATGGTCATACATATCTTAGGATTGCACTGCCGGGAATATATAAATAGATAGTCAATTATGATCACCCTTGTACGGATTTGGCATGTGAATGATTTGATGTAAATTGTATTATTTTCAAAATCGAAAGTTTTTTTAATCTTTTTTGAATATCACTCCCTATAAATCTGATTTGAAAATAAGTTCTTCAGTTACCTACTTACTATAGGGGTCCATTTTTAGTAGAGATGGGCCGAATATTCGTTTCATACCGGTATTCGGCATATTCGGCAGCTTTACCGAACATTCGTTTAAGTGGTACTCAGTAAAAGTTTTACCGAACTTTCGGCTATTATAGTCTACTGCTGAACATTAGGCCTATGTTAGGCCTCCATAGATTGCCTTATAAGAGATAATTGCCATCGTTGCCACGCTTGCCAAGCGGGTTGGCAACTACAGTTTTTTATTTTTAGTCGTTATTAGGAAGACGCTGCTGCCCATCTGTTTCATTTTTCCTTTGTCGCCACTTAAAGAAACCCACGGGATAGGGTTGCCAGGTCTTAAAACCGAAAAGCCGGACAGACCAGAGCGCTTGGCCGGACATTTTGGTAAAAACGCCGGACATTCTTAACTTTTTCTTAGTAATACATGTCAAAAGTAAAACAATGTTTTTTATCATTTACCATAAAATCTACTTAAATTCTAATGAAATAACCATAAAATTGAATAACTCAGTCTTCTTTATTATTAATCATTCAATATTCTTACCATATTAATTTCAATAATTGAAATATTATATGAAAAATAGCCAAATTTAAAAAGCGTAACAAAAACCGGCCAGGCCAAAAATCCTGACTGTGGCCGGCTTTATTCGGACGCCTGGCAACGCTACATGGGATGATATGGGTTAATGGATATTTTTACACCGTCACTCTTACTGTAATATTATAATACGTATATTGAAAGACTGCATTTGCATAGTAACTATGGTTTCGTGTTACCCTGATGCAAACGTTTTAATATCTTTAAAAAGATCCGAATCCGACGCAATCGATTTGAAAAATCGACCGGACTGTATTACTAATATATTCGTCAGTCACGCTCGAAACCGGTTGGTTACGTAAAATGTGTATGAAACTCGCACCATTGTGACCGTCGCAACATTATGCACTATCTGTGTAACCTTGTTTACAAAATGTCACTCTTGCCACATGCATACTAATGTATTGTAAATAATATTTAATATTGCATACCATATTACATCTATATTTCTAAGAGTATATTTACACTTTGTCGATATTGAATTTTATTTCAAGAATATTGGCATTAGACAAGATTGGTGAATTGTGAAGCGAAAAGCGTTGTTCCGTTCTTGATAAAAATAAATTTCAAAAGATAAGAACATTCTTTTTAACCCCCGATGAAAAAGAGGGGTGTTCTGTGGTTAGTGTGTATGTGTGTGGTTGTCTGTGGCAACCGACTAAGATTTAGTTTTTTTTGTTTGTAGGGCGACTTGATCTAGTGTTCTTAGCTATCATTCAAGAAAATCTTTTCAGCCGTTTGGAGATCATCAGCTCTTTTTGTTGCAAGGGGTTTTTAATATATTTATGATTATAAAGACTTTAATTTTTTTAATCGAAATTTCTATTTAGAAAAACTACGCAATTATAGTTTGCATATGGAAAGTAAGTAAAAGGTTGATCGATGTTCATGGCCATCGCCGAATGAGACTTGTCGAATTTGGGACGAATTGCGATGCCATTGCTGTATTTCGTAATTTAATTCCATCATAAACACTTACAATTTGTACAACTTGTTTCACCAGTATCCAGTACTAATACTTTCGATTCGTTGGCTTTACGACATCTACGTAACGAAATGAGTAGATAGTTACGCATTTTATACCTAAAGCTAACACTGAATATTTTTGTTCAAATATTAAATACCATTCTCACTAGCAAGATAAACGTGGGTTGCCTCTAGCGACCGTCACCTGTTCTCTCATGGCTAGGCATCAGTTTGTCAATGTTAATTTAAGCATATTGACCACTTTCCACGTTTAAATATTAATGTGGTTATGTTTTTATTTTATTTAAGAGCTACGAACTAACCCAACTTACGTATATTACACATCGTAACAGCAAGTTTGTAAGAGTTAAATGTTGTGCAGTGTAATGCATTCCGAAAGATAAAACGACCTACATAAATTTGAGAGGCAGATTCGTCAAGTAACGGCCTAAGATGGAAGTTTATCCTAAGATTAAGTTTATAGTTTATTATATAATTTATATTGGCGGTATATTGAAGATGGACCAAATTTAGAGTGGGTACGCTTTATGTACGAGCATGTATTATATGTATAGATATATATTATAAATGTATGTGAAAGAAGCGTGAGAGATGTGCCAGGATTATACCTTATGGAAATCCGTAGTCTGTCTTCCCCTCGGATTGACAGGATCTAGAGTTAGTACAAAATATTGTTACGAGCTTAGAGTTCGTGACAATAAAAACTGCCGATTAAATTACTCAAGATTTACACTTTTATTAGCGAACGCCAATTAAAACTCAAATGCAGCATGCTCAAAGGCAGCCGGCGGCTAGCCCTCCGACGTCTGCGGCGTTGCACCACCAAATCTTCTTTGGTCCGTCTCCTGTTGGCGTTGACTTCGGGTGCGAACACCCTCAGTTTCCTCCTTAGGTAAAATCGGCATGATTTTATCCCACTTCTGACACCAATTGTTACGAGCTTAGAGTTCGTGACAATAAAAACTGCCGATTGAATTACCAAAATTAACACATTATTTATCGAACACCAATTAAAATTTAAAAGACACCAATAATTAATCACACTGATTACTTTAATTCACTTTAATTCGCTCCGAAGCTTCGCTTGTATCGCCAATTCAATACTGCCCGATTGCGGTTTGCAACTGCCTTATATAGGGCCCTTCGACCGAAACATCCTGAATGTTCGAGCAAACATCGGTCCCGATCGAAGTGCAGAAAGTTCGAGTGTGAACCTTTCCGTGTGAGCGATACCAGATGGCGCCATTGGGCGAATTCTAGAAAGATCTTGACACTCCCATTTCTGATACTTGATACCAGATGGCGCTAGTGCCATCAACTGTGTAACAATATTTAGCGATTCTAGTATTGTGTATCGTTAGTCTTTGTGGGTTGAGTTTTCATTGTTTCTAATTATTGCCAAAGCTAGTTTGCTATTTTTTTCTTAATAACATAACGTAACATACACACTCATGCCTGTCACGCAAAGGGGTAGACAGAGACTACGGACTTCCATTTGGCACGATCCTGACATACCTCTTTCACCTCCTTTACATCCATATATCTACGCATACACGCTCGTCGGTTAAGGGTACTCCTAATGTGGCCCATTCTCAAAATATCACCAATTTGGTTGTAAACTTTCTTCTAGGATGTCCCTTCCCGACTCTACCGTTCACGTCTGCCATATAAATTTGCTTTGTTACTCTTTCCTTATTCATTCTTTCTACATGACCAAACCACCGTCATCTTGCATACCACATTTATCTCTTATCATGCAATTTCTCACCCTGTCATTCAGATTCAACCTAGTTTCTTAATATATTAGTTAGAGTTTACAATTTTGTGTTTTTTGTCTTTGTCCTCCTTCTAGTTTTAGTTTTATAGGGCGGGAAAGCCTAAGGTGACCATATTACTCTCAAGTACCTTATTCTATACAAAGCCTATAATATTAAGAAAGGCTAACAAAGAATGAGAAAATATTACGTGGTAGAGCCATGCTGCAGCTATAGATATTATAGTTGTATTACGAATATATTGACTCGACTGGGGAAGAAACACGCCCTCACAGAATACCAGCGTGAAACAGCAGCTTAATTCCGCCGTATTACCAATGTCGAGTGTGGAGAACCAGATACCCTTTTTACTGGAAACGAGGCATTCCATCTTATTCATTATGGGTGACAACGCATTTTGATTCTTAATCGAGAGTTGATCTAGATGTTAACGAACCCACTTACCATCAGGTAGTGAACCTTGTGGTGAGTGTCCTTACTTGTCGTCTTTATTCTATAAAGAAACGTAGAGATTAGACTGAAAATTTTCTGACTAAGAAAGAGATCTCTGCCGTTATCTGCAGACTTGTCTGCTAAGCTAGTGCTTACTACTTTACACTTGGACTGCCTCGTTGCTGTAATGGTCTCAAGCACGATTGCTAATAATGAGGTCCCGGGTTTAAGTCCTGGGTCAGGCCAAAATCAGTTATTATGTTTTACTGATAGCAGCACGGTTAAGTAAGTTAGCGTTTGACCCCCGTGCCTCGAAAAGCACGTAAAGCCGTTGATCCTGCGCCTGATCCTTTTCCATAAGTTTCGGGTTGTGGTTCCATCAGACAACGAGATAAGGGAATAGAGAGTGTACCTGTGCATGGAGCCACTCTTAAACTATAATTCTGTCCCGCACAGATGGTTAATCTCCGTAAAGACGCCGTAACTGAAATTATGAGGACATTGTTTTACTACTTCAGATTATAATTTTAATTCAAAATCATGATAGAGGATAACGGTAGCCTGCTGATTTGTTTTCTTTATTATGTAAATAGTAACATATATACATAGCACTTTATAATTATAAGATGGAAATTCAAGTTGACTACGTAAATGATGTCAGTCGTGAGTATATATAGTGCATAATGTTCACACACACATTTCTAATGTCCAAAAACTTTAATTTATGTGACACGTTTATTTAAAATTAATTGACTTACATATATTTATCAGAATGGTAAGACATTTTGGTATATAATGTATAACGCAATAAATTCTGACATGCAAAAAAATAAAGACGGATGACTATATGCGGCCCGATCTGACTAATGACTTATTAACATGTTGTAGCGTTAATTGGTTGTTTATTTACCCAGAAGAAGGCTTATTATAAGTAATCAGGCTTTGCGGATTTTCAACATATACTTTGCGAGGCGGCGAAATGTGGAAACATTTTTTGACAAATCAATCCAATTATTGTGTTCTTTTCTGTCTAGTAATTCAAATGCGATGTTTTTTATAGAATAAGGGTGACAAACGAGCACACAGTTCACCTGATATTAAGTGGATGCTGTGATCCGTAAATATCGACATCTATATTCGATTGTTAATCAAAATGTTGATGCGTTGTCACGTAGGACTAAGATAGAATGCGTCGTTTCCAGTAAAAAGAGCCACCGGTTATCCACACTCAACATATGAAACACAGCATCATTAAACTGCTATTTTACGCTGTTATTTTGTGAGAAAGTGGTCCTTCCAAGGTTGAGTCGACCGATTCCCGATATAATCATAATATGGTTGCAGTATGGCTCTACCACATTGAAAATTCACTACCCATTTTCGCAGCGTCTCTGTGTCAGTTCTGTACGTTCAGTGTCTGGTTTGAAAAAAGTAATTGCAGGCTTTCAGCATCCTCTTATTTCCCCTTCGAAATAATAAAAAAAATCCACAAGCAATAGTCACTTACCATTAAGTAGCTCGTTTGTCACTCTATTATTTTATATCAAATCGTTTATATAAAGACGGTTAAAGCTTAGATTGATTGTTTATATTTTGTTGTAGAATTTTGAAAAAACTAAACACTCTTTAACTAGGCTAAGGCATACAAAACAAAAGCCAAAAATGTAGTCAATAGAGCGACGACAGCGCTTTCTACACACACGACAGCGCAGCTAAATGCATTTTCAAAATCATGTAAGTTTCCTGTAAATAATAAAAGAACTCTTGTACCCAGCTGTGGGGCATCTATAATCTGGAACTCTATTTTATCCAGTGCTCTAACTATATCGTCAAAGGCCCGGGTTAAAAAGGACCAGCGAAGACGGGAAAGTGTCAAAAGTGGCAATCTCGGCAAATGATTTTTACTATGAGAATTTGTCATGTACAACAGTGATTTAGCCGATGATGATTTTATTTTAATAAAATATTTCGCTTATCCGAATTCAAGTCACAGATACGTACTTTATTACGCATCTATTTAGTTTTAATTACAGCTTTATTTAGCTTGTGTTTAGATACTATTAACGTTTCATAAAAATGTCAATTAAGCTTTTTCTCACACACTAAACACACTTATTAGGCGCTTAAACGATAAATCACGCTATGTCTCTAGAAACTAATAATAAAAAATACCTATTTGTGCGCCTTAACTGGTAGAAAAGGATACGAAAGACGTTTATCTGTATTAAGATTCCCGCGATATCGATTTAATTACCGATATGTTCGGCGGTAACCATGAAATGATACCCGTTGGTTTTGTTTTTAATAAGACCGCGTTCACAATCAATATTTTTTCTACATGCTACTCTAACTTTTTTATGCATATTTTGTCACTGGCATATTTAATTTTGTTTAAGTACAGCCTGTATGTACTCTGTGCGAGGACTTCCTTATTATTGTAGTGATGATGAAACTGGTTATATCTCCTACGCAGGGTCAAATGCAAGAGAAAAATATACAATTGTGATAAAAGGTGATAAAGATGTAGTGGCAGTGTAGACCTCTACCTCGTATCGTACCGTGTTTGTTATAAGAGGCGACAGAGGGGAAAAAACCAGGAGAAGAGCAGTAGCCTCTTCCTAATAACAAATAAAAGAAACCGCGGACCAAGTGTGGCAACTATGGCAGATATCCCCCCTGAGATCCCTCTGAGATCCCCCCTGAGATCCCCCCTGTGATGTAAACTATGGGAGAGGCCTAAGTTCAGCAGTGGACTTTTGATAGGCTGAAATAGTGATGACAAGCAAAATTTCATTCATATTTTATGTGGTTCGTCACCTTCTCGATATACGTAAGTAGTTATCCACACAAAGGATGTATACCTACATATGATCTATATACCAGCTTCAATAATTAACAATATTAATCCTACAATGTAATTTTAGAAACTGACAGAATCTTTAATCTATTCCAAGGATCCACTGGTGAATAGCCCTGAAGATAGAGCGATCGAATATAATAAAATCTATCGAATATAAATAAAATCTGATGCATAATAAACCCTGCAGTTCTAATAAACGAAAGCCTCTGACGTTGAAAACATTCCTCAACGTCAGAGGCCCACGTCAAGCATTACATTTTTACGGGCTGAAGATGAAATGAACCCAAATTAAGATTAAGGTAATGCATATGGCGCTAAGCATAATATTATTATTTGACTAGAGAGCCATAATAAATCGCACTGCTAATCGACGAGCATGCATGCGTATTGGATATGAAAGAAAGAAAGAATAACTTTATTCGACGTCACAAAGGAAAAAGAACACCAGATATTTTAAAATAAACAAGCAAGAAAACAGGATTTGTGTGAAGTCAAATTAGGTCCGTATTTCGGTTAATTGCTGCCGTAATTAATGACAGAAGCGCTGATTTTCAAATAGAGTCTAATATTGAAAAGCTAAAAATAAAAAAGATTTCTGAGAAATGAGTAGGTAAGGAATCAGCATAATAAAAGGCACGAACTACTTATTACCGATCGGACCGTGAAATAGTGCCTTTAAAATATGCACTACCTAAGGCACGACCCCATAAGTAGCGACTAAGGGAAACAAACCAGTATATAGACAGCGTCTTCTTAAGAGAACTGAAAGGTTATAAACTAAAAATACGACGAACGACTAAAAATAAAAAAATAAACATATGGCAAATATCTGCCCTATTACAATGTATGGGCGCAGACTTTTGATAGGCTATAACGGTATGTAGTATTAACTTTTTTATAGGATAGGATGACAAACGAGCACACAGTCCACCTGACGGTAAGTGGTTGCTATGGCCCATAGACATCTACATCTATTCTCGATTATGAATCAAAATGCAAATGTGTTGTCACCCGTGAGGACTAAGATGGAATGCCTCGTTTCCAGTAAAAAGGATCTCCGGATCTGTACACTCACCATACGAAACACAGCAGCACCGAGCTGCTATTTTACGCTGGTATTCTGCAAGAGCGTGGTCCTTCTCTCATTCGTGCCGCCGCCGACCGTGCGAGCGAGCGATTCGTGCGAGCCGACCCATTCGTGCCACAACTATACCACTAATATAACTGCAGCATGGCTCTACTACGTTTCAACTGTTTATAATGTTATACTTATATATTTAGCCATTGTTATTATGAATATCGTACTTGCATATAGAGTCCTAAAAAGACAATCATCATTATCATTACAGCCCTTCACAAGTCCACTGCTGAACGTAGGCCACCCCCAAGGAACGCCACAAAGCACGGCCCTGAGCCACCTGCATCGTTCAATTTTCCTGTATGTCTTACCATGTCGTTACTCCATCTAGGGTGGAGTCGCCCTATACTACGCCTACTGGTACGAGGATGCCACTCGAGAACCTTTTTTCCTCGTCAGTTGTTGGTTTTTTTAAACTCTATATAGCCAGCCCATTGCCATTTTAGCTTACAAATTCGTTGGGCTATGTCAGTCACTCTGGTTTTACTGCGGATATCCTCATTTCTAAGTTTACCACGCACGAACTCCGAGCATAGCCCTCTCCACAGCTCGCTGAACAACCTTGAGCGTCCTCGTACGGCCAGCAGTTGAAGGACCACGTCTTAGATTCATAAGTCGTCACTGGCAACACGCACTGGTTGTACAATCTAGTTTTCTGGTTTTGAGGTATACCTGACGAGAAGATGTGTCGTGCTAATTATACTTTAATATAATTATTCTAAACACTTCTTAGAAAACATTCTAATTAGATAACTTTTCAAGCCGTGTACATGTGACCTTACAACTCAGTAGGCGCCTAGTGGGGTACAAGTCGCGTTTAGTGTGAGAAAAATATCCTGACCCTCACCTAGTTTCAACTGGACTGCGCTTCTCGTTCAGAGCGAGCCAACATAATCAGTAAATCATATACGGTGATACGCAGTGCTAAGCATCATGTAAAATGTAGACAGATAGTTAAACCATAAATATTTAGATACGTTACGTTTCTTAAATAAATGAAATTAATGACAAATGAGTGTCATTTAAAATTAAACACGATAAAATCCATAAAAGTAGTTTTAATCAATGTAGTGTTCGCGTAAATATAAGAAATTATTATGTATAGGTTTTGTTAAGCAAAAAGTTTACCATGAATAACTTCATCACCAGATCACCTCATACCACCAGGTCGGATGTACTGGCCTATGATAGGAATAAAATATTATTATAGATTTTACAATTTGAATATAATTCACAGACATAATTGTCTTTCAATATAGCCTATCTGCAAATTACATTTTTGACTATTTTTGACGTATGTAGGTATTTACGACTATTTTTTTCATGAGGTCTACGCTCAGCTCGTAGGGGCAGAAACAGATTCGCTAGCTTGGTGCTATACCTTCGCCGGATATTATCAGATCCTAGACAATTTATTCGCGTACACCCGCGTCTCTATCAGTACCAGTCACCTAATGGTGGATCCTCCTCAGTAGAGGATAATTCCTCAGACGAGTCTCGTAGAGGGTAACTCCTCCTACACGGTTTCCATCGCCTCATCTGCGTAACGAATCCCCCTATTCTATTTAAAGAAGCTCATGAGGCCAGGAAAATCGAGCACTTTGATGCACGGTACTTCCCGACCCCGGATCTGAACTATGACTCCTCTTCCGATCAAGTTCCGGCTGGGGAGAGTATGGAGCAGCTTCTCGTAATACGGAAACTACTCTTCTCCGCGGCTAACCACTAGAATCGTGGAGGATAGGGTGAGGGGCACTTCGCCCTATCATCACACCTCTTCGCTCTTCATCTCCAAACTATTATTTCCTCTTAGTGTGTTGTTATAACATTGCCACGAAAATGCGCCATCGATCGAGTAGATTATCCAATCACCAATCAGCAACATAAAATTATTAAAGCTTCTTGAACGTTATCAAAATATTTAAGCTTCTCTAAGTTGTCCCTTTTATTATTTCAAATGAACGAATATGTTGTATCTATTTACTTGAAATCACTATCACTGTAGGCAACCGAGTTTTTCTTAAAGAAAACACGTTTGAACTACGTTATTTCGTTTGTTGCAGCCCATTTGACCTCATTTCGATATTAGTTTCGTTTTAATGAATTAGTTTTCATATCGAGTTTGAACATGTATATAGACGATGTAAGAATATCTTTCTGCGGATGTCGTAAGGCGCATCGGAGCGAAACTGAGGCAAGAGATGGGTGCTACTACTCATTTTCTGCCAACAGTAGAGTTACAACAAAAAAACTGCGGTTACCTAAGCGTGGCAGCCTGACTAGCGGGTTGGTTTCCATGGTGCTATTTCAAGAAAGGCGACAACGCTCTGTTGTAGAACTACCGATCGATTTCCCTTCTGAGGAACGTCTACGTGCTGTTTTCGAGAGTCATTATGAATCGTGTCGCACGCAGACTCAACGGCTTCAAGCTTCTCGAATAAGCCGGTTTTCGAATGGACTCTAGTACACAGACTACCTACATACTCCTCGGTAAATTGAACATAAGACCCAAGTGTAAAATTTACCACTTTGTCTTGCGTATATGGACTGTGATAAAGCCTTTGATTCCATCGAAATTTGGAGTGGTCCCAGTCCCTTCAGCGGTGGCAATTTGACCGTCGTTGTATCTGCTGAAATGTTAATACGTAAGGCTACGATGGTCATTCGAGTACAGAAACGGAGTACAGAACCAATCCAACTGCAGAGAGCTGTAGGACAGGGTAAGGTTGTATCCCCGAAACTCTTCGTCGCTGCATTGGAAAGGTTTTCAAGCTAAGGAGAAGGTTGTTCATCAAGCTGTGGAGAAGGCTATGCTTGAAATATTTCAGCGAAATAAACTTATAAATGAGGATATCCACAGTAGAACTAGTGTAACGGATCGGTGAGCTAAATGGTCAATTAGCTAACCATACAGCTCGAAGAACCGACAACCTATGGGGCTTTAGTGGCAACCTCATGCCGGTGCCTGTACAAATATGTGTTCTGTGGTAACGGTAAGTGAAATGTAGAGAGGGCTCCTAATAGATGATGTGGCGACCTGGAAAAATATGCAGGAAATCGATGGAAGCAGGTGGCTTCGGAACGTGCTTGTGGCATTACTTAGTGAAAGCCCAAGTTCAGCAGTGGACTTGTGAAGGGCTATAATGATAATGATAATCGACGTCAGAGCAAACATTTCAAATAACAACTTAAAACACTCGTTAGTGTTTAAGCTTGTTATGTCCGATTCCTTTATTCAAGAAACGTTTCGTTCTACGTAACGATGCGTTTTATTATACTTGAGGTGCACGTAAAGCCCATTCCTTCAACATCTTAGGATGACTCAAATGAAAAAAAATACTTTTAAACCTTTAAACAATTTAAATAGTTAAACTGGTATTTCTTTTTAAAGAAGGAGTTTTCATGCAATTTATTTAACGCAAAACAGCCGTAAAAGAAAACGAATAGTTTTTAAATTTAAAAAAAAGCCGGCATTGAACTGAAATAAGTAGAAAACAATACAAGCAGTGGCTTTGTACAAAAAAGTCCTCAGATATTCATGTTTTTTACGATGATTTTGATTACGAATCAAAAATGTACGTGGTTACCATTGGGGTTCCACATAGAATGCCTGTTTACCAGTAGAGAGGGCTTCTGACCTTGTTATTCACCATACGAAGCACAGCAGCATTACCTATGCTGATATTTAAAGCTAGTAATAAAAACTGCATTTGCTAACCCGCCTCGCAAGTATAGCAACTACCTATGAGGCAATTGGGTTAGGCCTATATTTTACAGTGCAGCAGCCGAACTACTACAAATAATACCAGGGAAATTAATGCTTTTTATATTTATTTGTTTATATATATCATCATCATATAATCATTTCAGTCCATTACAAGTCCACTGCTGAACATAGGCTGGCCTATATGTGCTAAGAAATGTCACAAATACGGTTCAGAGCCTCCTGCTTTCATCGACTTTATGCATCTCTTACCATGTTTTCACTGTATCTAGTGGAAGGCCACCCTACACTTCGCCTACCGGTACGAGGTTGCCACTCCAAACCTTTCTTCCCGATCAGTTATCGATTCTTCGAGCTATATGGCCGACCCACTGCCACTTCAGCTTACTGATCCTTTGCGCAATGTCAGTTACTCTGGTTCTTTTCGGATATACCCATTTCTAAGTTTATCGAGCTGAGAAACTCCGAACATGGCCCTCTCAGCCCGCTGAACGACCTTGAGCTTCCTCATACAGGCAGCAATGTAGATCCACGTCTCGGGTCTAAACTATACTATGTCATCACTGGCAACACGTACTGGTCGGTTATATAATAACAAAGCATATTCTAGGAGAAATAAATCAATTCTTTTTTTAAAAATAATCAGTCATAATCATTTCCATTCTCATATCATCTTTACCATTGCCTCGAAGGTAAAACTCAATGTGACTCCTTTCTAAAACAGCCCCTCAATGCCAATGTATTTCCATTTCTGGAAACAAATCCAAAATAATTCACGAGAAGCCCACTCTAGGCCTGTTTCCCAATAGAACGCACGCTCGCCTACCTAATACGTCTACATCAGGTGTATAAACCCTACGCTATCACCAACTATAGATTAACTGCCTTAAAAGAAGGAATTTATTGGAATTTGATCACTATTTTCGAGTAATTAAGAACACATAATTTTTTTTGTAACGAAAACATATCGTTGTTGAACGACGCGCATGACACGTCGTGTGCAAAAGTTCAAGACTAAATAGATCATATTGTATTTCTTTATAAACGCTTACAAAAATGAGCGCATGACCATATGTAAGTGCACGTCCGCGGGCGTATCTGACGGCACGTACTATTTTATTTGAATTAGAAACCCACGGGCATTGTGGGCGTGGGAAATGCAGTTCGAAAGCGGTACCTTACTGGCAAAGTCACTTGTAAGTTGCTTGACATATGTCACTCCCAATGACAATTGGAAATGTTAACTGTCATTTCCATTAGTTGTGGCGGCAAATTATGTTTTCAATTTTTAATTTATAGACTACCAGGCTATGTCCCGCCTGACATTGGTCCTACCCTTTCCGGTAGATGGCGTGATGGATTTTACTCCGAATTCACTCAATCATAACGCCACCAACACCGTTACCGTTATAGCCTATTAAAATCTACTGCTGGTCTCATTGGAGAGATATTGACTATAGTTGCCACGCTTAGCGAGCGGGTTGACAACCGCTGCTTTTTTTTAGTCGTTATAAGGAAGTTGCTGTTGTCCATCTCCTGATTTGTTTCCTTCTCTTTGGTTAGGTTAGGTGTAAACCTAATACAAGTGGAATAAGGACGTTTTTATGTTCATAACCTTCCTCGAGCCCTGTCTTCGTGAACGGGGTTCACTTAGCTTATAAGGCACTATCAACACCTTTCAATTGCTCTAGTGAATATTCATTCTTCCGAAAGACTCCTAAAAGAACTAAGTTACTAAACAAACACAACGTAAATAAGGTTCCCAACTAAGACGATCACGCCATAAATATTATACATAAATACTCTTTTTCGACACCCACGGGATGTTATGGGGTTATACGGTTACAGCGCCACGAGCAGGATACAGCTTTTATGATATTTTTTTGGCGCATGACCGTGATGAACAAATTAGTTTATATTTGTGGACTAAAATGATATAAATAATTTGAGTCCATAAATACAAAATAAATAGACTGAAGCGCCACTTATTAGGTCCTAGCACAACTATTAGCTATAGTTTCGATAAAACGGATGTTGTGTGAATTATAAACATGATCTCTATCGGTCAATTCTTTGAAAAGTTACACGATCACTAACAGATACATTTAAACGATTTTAAGTAGTTATTAAAACTACTTTTTTCAAATAAAAAGAGGGTAACAAACAAGCGCACCCAGTCCACCTGATAGTAACTGAATCTGAATGCTGTGGCCCATAGACATCTACAATTTATCCTCGATTAAGAATCTAAATACCATACGAAACACAGCAGTAATGATCTGCTATTTTACGCTGGTATTCCGTGAGAGCGTGGTCCTTCCTAGGTCGAGCCGACCCATTCGTTCTACAACCATAACATAGCTGCAGTGTGGCTCTACTACGTAGTTTCACATTCTGAAGTTGGTGTTTAAGACATATTGTATGGAAGTATTAAAGCCCTTACTTTAGAAAGTATTGTTTTTTTCTATGAAATCGGCTTTTTGCATTTTATTTAATATTTTTTGTGAACTAAGGAATGTCAGAATCTCAATATCATCGAAATAATTGCATTAAAAATTCATTCCCTATTTTGTCACCTTCAAGGCTGGAATTATATCTCCAAATTTATAAGGGACCTACCTTAAAGTATGGCCTATTTGATCAAAAATAATCAACGAAATCGGTTCACAATTGGCGTAGATATCATCAATATAAAAAACAACTAAAAAATAAAGATACATATATTTAAAGAAAGAAAAAAAACTGTCGAAGGAGTAATCTCCTTTTAAATTTGGCAAAAATGAAGAATTGGACTCGAGTTTTTGTTATTTTTGTTTTTTATCATAGGCATTGTTAAAAAACACGTATTTATGCGATGTAGTGAACAAATTCTTTGTCATCCTAAATGAATAATAATAAATAAATACATAAATAATATCAGTAATTTACACATCAGAATCCACTATGTATATAAACAATAAAAAGCTGTGCATGCCGAGCGTGGCAACTATGGATGATATTCTATGATCCAATCTATGGGGGAAGCTTATGTTCAGCTGTGGGCTATTGATAGCCTGTAATAACAACAATAACGATATGTGAGTTAAAAGATTTCTTGTTATTTAATAATATTCAAAATCAATATTAAAAAATAAGTGATATTTAGCTAATATATTTTTTATTTTTGTAATAATGACTTTTACACAAAGGATATAACTTACAGGTATGAAATGCTATTTTAAGTTTTATAAGAAAAACAAAAACTAAAAGCTATATCTGGCACAGTTTAAGTCAGCGGCGCCATTTATTATAGAATCTTAGCTAACTACGATTAGAACGATCTGACATCACATTATGAGTAATAGTCAATCGAAACTAAGCATAAATGTCAGCAGTTTATTAGCGACTATAATTTCGGCTTCACTATAATAGGCTATTTTCAAGTCGTTAAGGGTAAGGTTTACAAAAAAATTATAGGATAGAATAGAATAAGGGTGACAAACGAGCATATAATCTCTTGATGGTAAATAGACACTGTGACCTATAAACATCTACATCTATCCTCAATTAAGAATCATAATACAGATGCGTTTTCATCTCCAATGACTAAGGTAGAATGCCTCATTTTAGTAAAAAGGTTACCCCGTTCTCTACACTCACCATACGAAACACAGCAGCATGAATTTGCTATTCAATGCTGGTATTCTGTGAGAGCATGGTCCTTCCCCGGTCAATCCGCAATTATAAATAATAGAAAATTAGAAGCAACAGTTATAAGGTTATTTATGAAAACTCGTGTGTATTTAAAATAGTTTAAAAAATGACGCATAGCATTAGCGCTTAAGGCATGTACATTTGAAGTTTTTTTTAAGTATATTATTGTGAGAATATTACGAGAGATGTTAGAATTGTAGAAAATGGGACAAAATTTAATTCATGTTATTATATATTAGATAATGAAGGTAATATGTAATGAAGATATCTGAAGAAGAAACAGAGTAACTGACTAAACCCAATGTAGTTAGTGAGCTAAAGTGGCAATATACTTAATTTAAAACTTAATTTATAATTGGTAGCTTCACTATAGGTTGTATGTAAGGTATTACTTTTAACTGCTTGGTACTTAATGTTTAATTATAAGTACCATTTAGTTATTTTTCTTCTTTTATATTTATTAAAAATTTTATTCATATTATTATGATGGCATTATTAGATATCTGTGACACAGATGGATGTATTAGATATCTGTGGAAACTTCATTTGTTTTATTGTACTGTATGTTTACTTTTAATGTAGCTGCAGCTTGGTTCTACCACTTTTTTTCTGAAAGTGTATGCTATTGGCCCTGCGGCCTTTATAGCTTCATCGAAATAGACTTGTGAGCGAGGACTCACGAGTTATTGAGTGCAACGATTCTACCAGCGGCACGGCGAGGCTGCGCAAAGCACCGTGTCGCCACCTTTTGGAGAGACTCGTCTAGCTAGGGGGAACTCGATGTGATTCAAGGCCTCTCTGAAAGAGGTGCGAACCTCATCTTGAACCACTATCGCAATGTAGGGAAACGGATCGCAACTAAAAAAGCCCTGTTTCGCGGTTGTCAAGCCTTAAATGAAGGAATATGCCGTATATTGGGAGTGTCTATGATCTTGGTACTATCACGTATAACAACGTATATTTTATACGATGCCCTGGTAATACGAGTGGGGACAGGTCCAGCAGCGGACTTATATAGTTTAAGAGTACAGAAGGAGATTAAGTAATGTTGATGATGAAGTCAACAACTTAATTCTTCTTTTTCATCAGCCTGTAAATTAATAATTTTTTTTTGTATATATTTTAATAGTTTTCGCATGCCAGATGTGGTAAATATGTGGACTATGTACAATATGCAATATTTGTCACCTCTGATGTACCATGTTTAAGTGAATAAATTATATAATTATTATTATTTGGGGTATCTATATAGTTTTCTCATCTGGTTGGGT
>DWHP01000137.1:0-24023 GCA_018247895.1 Parnassius honrathi
TTCGATTTTTCCTTTCCTTTCCAAAGTTTTAGAACGCCTTGTCCATCAACAAATTAATTCCTTTTGTTTAAGAAATAGCATCATTTTTCCTCTCTTATCTTGCTTTACATCTAGTCATGTAGCATGACTACGGCATGTCACAGTATTGGTGTCTCTGGATTTCAACCATGCCTTCAATACTGTTGATCATGATATCCTGTTAGGGATTCTGCGTTCTCTTAACATTTTTGCAACTGCATTTTCCTGGTTTCATAGTTATTTGTATGGGCGCCGGCAACGTACTCGTGTCCAAGATAGACTTTCTTCGTGGCTTGATTATCTCCTCTCCTCTTTTATCTGTCTTATCTCCTCTTTTATTCGCAATCTTTATTAATACGATTACATCCCAAATATCTTCCTCTCTACCACTTGTATGCAGATGACCTTCAAATATATTTACAAACAAAAATCGATGATCTTCACAAATCTGTTGAATGTATCAACAAGTATCTGGCTTTTATTCTCGATTGGACACGATCTTATGGGTTGACGGTGAAGTCTTAAAAATCCCAAGCTATAATAATTGGGAGTTCAAAAACGATTTCAAAAATTAAAAATGTCAACTTCTACGCTTTGTATTTAATGTTATCCTTATCCCATATAAAGATGTAATTAAAAATTTAAGTATCCTTTTGGATTCCAGTCTTTCTTGGACTTCCCAAATGAATGCAGTGAGCTGATAAATGTTTGCAGCATGTGCTTCACTTCAGAGGTTTAACTACTTTTTAACCATTTCCACGAAAATTACGCTTGCACAATCTTTAGTACTCCCTATTCTCAACTATGCCGACATTTGTTACCTTGATATCACCGAGAAGCAACTTAACAAACTTGAGCGACTCGGGCTTCGTAAATAAGACCATGTCTCGGAATACCGCAATAAACTCAAGTGGCTCCCAATTTGTCTTCGTCGGAATACTCATACACTTTCTGTGCTCTACTGCGTCTTATTTAATGTATCAAGTCCTCCCTATCTAAAAGAACGTTTTAAATTTCTTAGCTCTTGTCACGATTTTTACTTACGGTCCAAAGAATATCTTTCGCTCCAATGTCCCGTACACTCCTCGACATTTTATGATAAATCTTTTACTGTTCTTTGAGTAATACTCTGGAACTCCTTACCCCAGTCAGTCAGTTAAAAGTGCTCAACCGTTAAATGTGTTCAAGAAATATATTAAGGAACATTATTTGTCTCTTTAACACCTCTATCTTCCTTCTTTGGGTTATGGTCACTAATCTACCTAAAGTATGTTGTCATTTTATAGTATATAAGTTTGTATTTTTTTTCTAATTATTGCACCCTACCTATTAGTCTTGAATTTATTTTTATTAATTTCCTCTTCTGGGTTGTCTTGAAGAGATTGCTATGTAGCAATAAGACCGCCTTTTGTTTTTCCTTCATTGTTTGTTCATAATTTGTTATATTTATGTTTCGTTGGTGTAGAATAAAGAGTATTGTATTGTATTGTATTGAGGTTAACAGTACCCTTGGTAATGGGGAAACCCTGAGTTTCAGGCTGTCCCGAGTATTCTGGAGGGGAGGGGGTGAAATTACCCTCAGTACAAAACCTGCTCGTGTTAAGCTGAACAACAAGACCAAGGCGACCCCTGCCACAAAATCCGTCGCTTTCTGCAACAGGATTAAACTGATTTTATAAGTAGAGGATCATGCTCCTTCCCAGATGACCCTACTACTGACCTCTAATCCGGGTGGATATCAGGTTTCCGCCGACGCCTGCGGTCTTTTTTTGGGAGTGGGTTGGCTTCTCGCTGGACGGTCACAACGTTGATGCTGGTTCTGTTGCTGATGTGATACTTTAGGGTATGAAACTTTTCATCCCTTCTTCTGTGGTGCCCTTCGGAAGCAGATCACAGCCACGGTTTGATCGCACAAGTAAAATAGCATCACGCAAAAGGAAGGGGTGCTAACGGGCCTGGGGTGACGCAACAACGTCCTGAGATGTTAACAATAGTGACCTCACAAAGAAGTATAATTCCGCATCCAGGCCCTTCAAAAGAGTCATTTCCAAGGCAAATTCAGAGCACATAGGCAGAATTGAAAAACAGTTCGCCTTCTTTCTCGAACCCGTGCATTCTAGTCTCTCGCCAAGGCTGTGCCGGGGAATTAACGGGTCATCTCTCCCACCTCTGCACAGGAAGGATGACTTGCTGGCCTATGCCGCAAAGGAGAAAGCCGATCTGTAAAGCTCTTTCTTTGCGAACATACAGCCGACCATTTCGCGGTGTAAGTGCTCCACACCAACAAGTCGAGTGAGCCTAAAGGAATCCCCCCAATTGTGCTGAGGACATGTGCTCCAGAGTTGACACCAGTTCTTACGCGTCTTTTCCGGTACTCCTACTCCCTATGCGTAGCCGCAAATTCATTGAAGATAACTTTCGTGCACCCGATCCCTAAAGAAGGTAACCGTTCTGAACCGTCCAATTACAGACTTATCGCTATCACTTCCATGTTCTCGAAAGTAATAGATTCATTCAATCAAGAACTGCCAGATTACATAATATTTTGACTATATCTCAATAAATATCTGTCCATTATCTCGAGGTACACTGATAGATAATTCCTTAAGCATTAAGTCCGCCTATATACCACGAACACTGTAGTATTTTTAACGTTACGAACGGCCAGTGATGACCTACGGAACCGAGACGTGGTCCTTCACTGCTGGCCGTATGACGACGCTCAAAGTCGCTCAGCGAGCTATGGAGAGGGCTATGCTCGGAGTTTCTCTGCATGATAAACTTAGAAATAAGGATATCCGCAGTAGAACCAGAGTGATCGACATAGCCCAACGGATTAGTGAGCTGAAGTGGCAATGGGCCGGCCATATAGCGCGAAGAACCGATAACCGTTGGGGAAAAAAGATTCTCGAGTGGCATCCTCGTACCGGTAGGCGAAGTGTAGGGCGACCCCCGACTGGATGGAGTGACGACCTGGTAAGACATGCAGGAAGTCGATAGATGCAGGTGGCTCAAGACCGTGCTTTGTGGCGTAACTTGGGGGACGCCTATGTTCAACAGTGGACTTGTGAAAGGCTGTAATGATGATGATGAAAACTGTAGCACGTATAAGTATGCAACGTGCTTTAGTTTTGCTTCCTGAGGAAATCTATGGGAAGGCTTCTGTTCATTGTGGATATGTGACACGGTTATACCACATATATCGCAAGCTTTGAGAATTGTGTGTCTGCTATACGTGGTACAGGCACGTTGCAGCTTACAGTTGTAGCACGAATGGATCGTCTCGAACGGGAAGGGAACCACACTCTCACAGAATATTTAATCTATGTTCTCTCTGTGCGGCTCCGTCGCGATAAAACATAGCCCAAATACTATGTATATGACATTGCCCAACACTACTTTTAACTACAATATTTCTCGATTTACAATGACCCCGTTTTCTGTGAAGAGGCGACGAGTAGTGATAGTTGTTTAGGGCACGTATTCAGTATTTCGACAGAGCCCATAAGTAACAGAGTTTAAAATAGTGTACTTCATTGTTGGGCGTTTCCAAATATTCATCATCATTATTGCCTATTAGACCCAAAAATTCACTGTTATTTAAGGCTCAATATTGTGTAGGGTCAAATATTATATTTAAAAGTACATTGATTGCCATTCTAAACTCGACAAACATCAAAACTCGAAACATTTGTGTGAAAACAGTCAATCGTAGGTCACAAGGTCCTGTCAATCGTTTGATCCGGAACGTTCAAATAATGTAATTGCAATCATCACTACTTTGTTGCAACCTGGGTCAAATGAACGAATCATTCACTATTGACACGCCTAATCGGAATCCATAATATTGTTTCTGTCTCATGGTCGCCTCTCACAACACCCACGGTATGAAATAGTGTGATGGACTCTTTTACGCATCCACAACACGGTGATTTAATTGACACTTTCGTGGCGAAGTGGCTTAACAATGAGCTGCGGCGCTGAGGGCAACGGATTGGAATCCCGCACGGAACAAATATTTGTATGACCTGCAAATAATAATTGTTCCTGGTCTGGATGTTTGTCCTTATGAAATCTATGTGTGTGAACTGCCTCCATGATACAGGAGAAAATGCTAGCGTGGTGGTAACGTTATTAAAAAAAAAAGCATTAAATATATAATTTCGATTACCCTACGAAGAGTAACCTGACCAAAATCTTTTAATCTAAAATTAAGTACGATGAATCATTCCGTCGATTACTTGTTACACATGTGCCCATATTAGCAAAGTTTACAAATATATACTAACATAGTACTTACTTAGTCGTAAGCAAACATGTTAGTATTTTTAGAACGCCCTCTTACAAATCTTGTCGGTGGCCTTAATATATAAATAAGGTTACGACGAGTGTCGTGGAATACTCGAAGGTTCTCGTCGGTGTTTGTAATGACCAGGATAATATAGCATCCAAATCTCAAGGATCATCACTGTTAACTGGCAAACTGGTTAACTGGCTGGGATCTCTTATTGTGACGTTATTTAGATTAAAAATAATTAAGTGGACTCTATGCTTGTTTGTCACCCATTTTCTTAAAAAAAATCTATGAGGGCAGGCCTATGTTGAGTAGTGTGTCTATGTAAGAGAAAATGATGCATTACAATCCTATAGTTCCAGGTCAAAAGAAACCAAGCCAGCATCGGTCCTCATCCGCGCTGGCCTCTAAAGAAGTAGAGTTCTCCAATTGGAAGAAGAGGTCATCTTACGACCCCATGAAGGCAGCACAAGAGGGGAAAAGGAGACAACAGATGGCGAGACGGCAGGAGTGTAATAAGGATGACCTTAGTTCCCCCAGGTATGCAATCAAAATATGGCTTTGACTTCTAGATCAGGGTTTCTCAGAGTGTGTTACGCGAACCTCTGAGCCATGCTATATTATGGTTGTAGTACGAATGGGTCGGCTCCACCGGAGTAGGACCAAGCTCTCACAGAATACCACCATAAGTAACAACTTAATGCTGCTGTGTTTCGTATGGTTAGTGTAGAGAAGCGAAAACCCTTACCCTACTGGATTCATGACATTCCATCTTAGTCCTCAGAGATGACACATAGCAGCTTAATACTGCTGTGTTTCGTATGGTGAGTGTAGAGATTCGGAGACCCTCTGGAAACGAGGCATTCCATCTTAGTCCTCAGAGGTGACATCGCATCTGCATTTTGATTCTCAATCGAGGATAAATATAGATGTCTATGGGCCACAGCATACACTTACCATCATGTGAACTGTGTGCTCGTTTGTCACCTTTATTCCATAAAAAGAAACCCCAAAGGGTTCGCCAGTTGATTGTAAGGGTTTTGTGACAAGATTAACGTTACTGGCTGGCTGACGCGTGCAAAGCGCGTGATGGTGCACGCCTATTGTACCATCACGCGGTGTTCGGCACATCTATGTCGCACGTTCGACTAACCATCACCCGGTTTGCTTGCGACTGCGACGTGATATAGTTTACGATGGCAGGGTCAAATTGATAAATTTTTGGCACGCGATCAGTTAGCAACTTCAGCTATGGCAATAAATAATACATAAATAATTTTTATTTCATTTCCAATAACACATGCTTAGATACAGGAACAAATATGATTACAATTAAATAAAGTAACAATAAGTCTAACAAAAGTAACGTGCTATAATAAAATTAAAACTATGTGTAGCTTAATAATGTAGAATCTACAAAAGAAAAATTGAAAAGTCAAGTGTATAATATTAGCTACCTGCCTGAACTAGGTTGAGTACCTGTGTTTTAGACCATCACTTGCACCATCGGTTTAATAATGTAGGACGCTAGATAATTTAAATAATTAAACTATATTATATAATAAATAAAATAACTAAATTACAATTATTTGTTACCTTCAAAGAATACAAACTATTTTAGAATTTCTAACAACTTCTCTGTGTCTTTGTCATTTTAATTTATTCAGAAATTCCCTTATAATTACATTATATTTCTTTTAACTTACACTATTTATCTTTAGTGACTTGTTGAGCTTGTTATATACAAATGGTCCTAAAATATGTAAAGTCTGTTCACAAAGCGAGTTTTGTTTGAGGATTTACACAAACTAAGTCCATTTTTCTCCTGTCTATGGATTTTAAGTTAAATGAAAGTTCGGTATGCTGTTTTAATAAGTTGTTCGGAATAAACAACTGACAGAAAGCTAGTACACTACATGCCAGGTAGAGTTGATGTGTAGCAAACATGAATGGACGGAAAGTGTAGTGCAATGGATTGGCCACCGACAACCAATGGGAAAATAGGTTCCCGAGTGGCACCCTGGTACACCAGTAAGCAAAGTGTAGGACGACCCCTCACTAGATAGACTGACGACCGGGTACGACATGTAGGAAGTTGGTGGATGCGGGTGGTTCAGGACCGCGCTTTGCGGCATTCCTTGGGGAAGGAGTATGTTCAACAGTGGACCTGTGCAGGGCTGTAATCATGATGATGACGATGACACATTCAGTATCTATACTGAAGGAGGGTTAATTTTTAGTAAAATCCCTCGTTTAATTTAGTAATGCACGATAAGTTAAGGATCTGATTTGCGCGTATTGTATTTTCACAAAAGTATGTTGACACACTCGATACGGTAAACTGAATGAAAACAATTCTTGTATGGCGTTACCTGTGTGACCTAGGCCTAATCCGAACAAATAATTTTTTTTCATTGAGTAATTAAAATTGTATGACTTAGTTCCTTGGTAGAATGCCAATCTCTGGCTTTCGTCTCAGGGGTACCTCATTTAGCGCCGGGTTGACATCTGAGACAGCGGAACTAAGTAAGTGGTGCAAATATGAGTCTCTGAGAGACGACTACGTATTTGTTCCATTCGCTGTAGAGAGTATCGGTCCGTGGGGTTCACGTGCAGTAAAGTTCCTAATGGAACGTATCACTGCTTTTCTTTCTTAAAGGCGAAGTATAGCCATGCAACAAGGAAACGCAGCCAGCGCTCATGGTGTACGGTGTGGTGTTGGAGGTAAAATGAAACGATCTAATGCCCGAATAATAATGAATAATAGATTGTAAACCATCTTATATTACATAAAAGGATTACGGTTAGGAAAATACAGATATCAACATTATTATATATTAACATAGAGTAGTTTCATTTAAACATGCATCACAAATTACAATGGCATGATATCACGGGGAGTAGGACTATATGATAATTTTAGTTTTTAGTTTCAGGTTTTTTTGTATTACAGTTCCTTTAAATTGTATTTATTGGTAAATCAATGGTATATAAATAACTGTTTCTTTATGTAATTGATTAATCAATTTCAGTCACTCCTCACCTGTCCACCGGTCACAGTCCTTCCACACGACCAACATCGCGGACCTGGAGACGTTGGACTACTCCTCAGAAGACGACCAGATGCTATCAACCCTGCCTATCGACCCCATGATCACTTCGACACACTCGGATATTTTGGACTTGAGGCCTAAAGACTTCACCAGAGAAAACCTGAGGAGACAGGCGATGACCAACGACGTGGTTCTATCTAGGAATTACGTCACTAGTTTCCAGGTAAGAAATGTTTATAATTTAAATACTATAAGTTTTAGCACACACTGAATTTATGATGAAATGCATTGGCGACAGAAATTGCAAAGATTGTGTTGTCTTCAGCCTTGTACGGATGTACTCTTAAGGCCTGTATTCACTTTTATTAGTGATTAGTGCAGGTAATTAGTGTAGGTACTTAGTGATTAGGAGTAAACACGTGTGGACAGCGATTTATTAGTGCAAGTGATTAGTAATCTGCGTAGTAAAAATTTTTTGCGAGTGGACTGCTAGTATCCGCGTCCCCTGCGTCCTCCCTTCCCCTTCACTCGCAGTAGGTCCTTCACTAAACACGTGTGGACAACAGTGTTTAGTGTTTAGCGTTTACGTCGGACCCTCGATTGTTGCAAAATGGCAAAGTGGACCAAAGGCATAACGTATAAATTTGTGCAGTAGTATCTGAAAAATGAATGTCTTTACAATATTAAAGACCCCAACAGCAAAGTTAAAGGAGCCCTAGATGTGGCATTTCTACGTATAAGTGAAGCTATGAACATACCGGTGCTCGGAAGTAAAGAAGTTTATACTAAAATGAGAAATTTGAGATCTACATATTTTTTTAGGTTAAGAAAGTTAAGCAGAGAGTTAGTTAAGAGCTGGTCAACGGCCTACGACTGAATTAACTAAACATAGCCACTAAACAGAATTGGACACTACTTACACTATACACCTGCACTAATCACCCACAATTACTAATCACCTGCACTCGCACTAATCAAAGTAAATACAGGTCTTTAAGCCTTGTACGGACTAAGCGTTCCAATGTACGCATAATCTAGGTATGTTGAATACGCGTACAAGTAGATATGCCTACAAGGCACCTTTTTGCATTGCGTGATTATGACCTACGATAATCGACCAGCCGCCAGCCAGTATCCGCCATGTCTCGAAACACAGCAGTCGTGTGCACCACCACTGCGGCACTTCTCATTGTGCAACCAAAAGCCGACTGTCTACGTCTCGCCGGGAGCGATACGCGTGTTCAAATTGTATGCGCGTTGCTGCAGGTACGGGCGAGCGTTCCTGTGTACGTGTAACCGACTATGCGTACATTGGAACGCTTAGTCCGTACAAGGCTTTAGCTAGAAAAGTAAAAACTAAGTAGTTAAAATCGTATGGACATTACGAAATAAATTAACAAAATCAAAAAAGTTTTAAGTGCCATGCTGCTATATTATAATTGTAGCACGAATGGGTTGGCCTGACAGGGAAAGGACCGTGCTCTCACGGAATACCAGCGTGAAATAGCAGTTTAATGCTGCTGTGTTTCGAATAGTGAGTGTAGAGATACGGGGAACCTTTTTACTGGAAACGAGGCATTCCATCTTATACAGGAGTGGCAACGCAAGTAGCTTTAAAAAAAACGCAGCTTCTCATTTACGCTCAAACCCTAAGTTCATCTGGTCTTATGTTAATGGTTTCAAAAGAAACACATATTTTCTCCCTTCTCCGATGACTTGTGGTGCCAGGACTGCCAGAGGTGGCCAAGAGATTTGTGACCTATTCTCAGAGCACTATCAGTCAATATACGATGACATCGTCACTAATTTGACAACTAAGTCATCCAATGTCAATAAAACGGCTCTCCATAGTTTCGAGAACAGTCTGACTATCAGCTCACTCACTGTCAGCGAATACGAGGTAGAAAGAGCATTGATGGGACTGGATGGAAGCAAGGCTTCAGGATTGGATGGCTTGCCCCCGATCATTCTAAAGAAGTGTACTGAAAGTATGTCAAAACCTCTTGCCTATATATTTAACCACTCTATCCGAAGCGGCATTTTCCCCCACGTATGGAGAAAGGCACGCATCATCCCCATCCATAAAAAAGGAGATCTTACCGATGTGTCCAATTACAGGCCTGTTTCCATGCTTCCAACATCCGGTAAGGTTCTAGAGTCATTTTTTCATAAAACAATCTATTGGCACTTCAAAGAGCGCCTGCATTCAAACCAACATGGGTTTCAGCCTAAAAAGTCTACAACATCTAACTTAGTCGGTTTTGTTAATGATATTACATGTGCACTGGATAGGAATAAAGAGTTACACAGTATTTACACCGATTTTAGCAAGGCCTTCGATCTCATCAACCACGACCTGCTCATAAAGAAGATCATGCTAATGTGGGTCCATGGTTCATTGCTGCGCTGGTGCGATTCCTATCTTAGAAATCGGTCACAGTTGGTCTCGTTGCGTGGTTATTCATCCTCAGCAAGAGAGATTCCTTTAGGCGTTCCCTAGGGCTCTCATATCAGTTCATTGTTCTTTCTTATTTTCATAAACGATCTAGCCAATATAATAGAATGTAATTTTCAAATGTACGCAGACGACCTTAAACTGTACAAAATCATTGACTCCAAGCTAGATGTGACCGCTCTACAGTACGAGTTGGATAGATTATACAACTGGTGTTGTCAAAACCATATGATCCTCAATACTGGAAAATGTTCTCATCTAAAGTTTACTAGAAGGAAAAATAAAACCGAGGCAACATACAAGTTAAACTATGAGCCATTGGGTGAGGTCACGGAAATCCAAGACTTAGGCGTTTTAATTGACAGCACGCTTAGCTTTAGAAGTCATATTGACTCAATAGCAAAAAAAGTTTCCAAATTATCTGGGCTCATATCCAGGCAAATAAAATCTTTTAAAGACCCTGGTTTAATCATTCCGGTCTATAACTATTTGGTGAGAACTATTGTGGAATACGCTAGCCCAGTCTGGAATCCTGACACTTATATACTTATCGTAGTGTCACTCAAACCGACTGGAAAAGATTTAGAAAAGGTTTATATACCAGTTATCGTATGCAAATAATCAATGCAGGACACTCAGTTCATACGAGAGTAGATTGGAACACTACAAATTAGAATCGCTATCCAAGCGGCGGGAATCATTAGATGTCATGTTCCTGTATAAAATTATCCATGGTCTCATCAACTGTCCGGACATTTTAAATCATTTACTTGTGTCGGTCCCTAGAGCTGGCAGTCGCTTGGGCCGCAAAAAGACTTTTGTCATGCCACACTGTAAAACAGTGGCAGGTCATCACTCGCTATTGTACAGAATGACTAATAGTTATAATATTATTCGTGATTTGTTCGACATCTTTCATGGTTCTAAGGCCTCAGCAAGGGCTAACATCAGATTGGCCATTAATTAATTAATATTTAATATTTTAGAGTTTTTTTTTCATTTCTTTATTTGTATTTGTTATCTTGTCCACTTGTTGCATGCTGTGTGCATGTTACCTGAACCATGTAAACGTTACATTCCACTTGTGAACCAAATAAAAAAAAACGCATCAGCATTTTGATTCTTAATGCGGAATAAATGTCTATGGTAGATGTCTATGGCCTACATCCATCTTATAGAAACACATCCATCTTATAGGTCCATCTTATAGTAAGTGCCACAGTCCACTGTGTGCTCCGTAAACAGAGAAACCTATAGACTAATGATTAGCGTGGCCTCGAGTGAGAAAGGACGATAACGTAATTTTAGGTTATGCAATAATCTTTATGACTTTTAAACATATTTATGTAATTTTTTATTGTTCTAAGAGCTGAACTGAACAAGATTTACCAATCTTAAGCTCACAAAACACTTTTTTCTCACTTAAATCAACTCGTAAACTCCTTAGATCGCTACGAACTGTCAAAGTTGTTTAGCAAAGTGTAGTTTGCTAAACAAAAAAACCGGCACGGAGAAAGGGACAAACAATCACACTTCTATGTCTCATTTCTATGCAGGACGTATGCATAAATCTATCTTTTTCGTGTGCAAATGCGAAAGCATGCGTCAATTTGTCTATAGGTTCCTCTGTCTACGGTGTGCTCGTTTGTCACCCCCATTCTATAAACAAAAACATATTAGGACTTGTAAGGATTTTATTCTGTCCAGTAGAATGTTTATTATTATTTATTTTGTAGTGGACTCATATGGTTGTATTTTTGCCAGTGTCAAAAATTTCTTAGTAATACGTTGATGCGTCAAACTGTGAAGTTATTGGGAGATTTTGACGACAGCTTGATCCAGCAGATACTCGATGACGGCAATATCTCAAGGCGCCTGAACAGGCACATTACCTTGAGGTTCACATCACCATCGGAGTATTTGTTTCATCAATTCCATTAATAGTTCACATGCACAGATATATAATACATAAAATCCCATCACTTTTACATTTTAAAATCCACCTCAAACAAAATTACAGGGGCATCAATCCACCTGCAATTAAGTATCAGCCAAAACTCAAAAGATTTAGTTTTGTATTGTACTTAAAAAAATTCCACAGGTCAACCAGCCCCCAGAGAAGGCAAAACGCATAGAAGCAGACAAGCGAAAGACTTATCTCCTCGAGGACATAACCCCAACAAAGGAGAACGTGGACTTCCTTCCGAAGAGAGAAAATGAAGCCGCAGTGGACAAGAGAAAGACTTTCATACTGGACAGCGACACGAACTCCACCACAAACGGCAGCAGTCCGAGGAACTCCTCCATATTCAGTCACGAGAAGAACTCTCTCACGACTGGCACCAGCGATACGGAAGGAGAGAGCGGGACGGAAAGCGCTCCAGTAGTTATGAGACATCAAGGGGGGAAGAAAGGGACAGCACAGGCTAAACAGAGGTAAGAATAGTAAAGGTAGGAATATCTGTCGGGTTTAGTATATCTGTAATATTATCAGTAAGTTTTACGGACTTTTAAATCATTCCTATCTCACCAATTAAGCTGTAAATTTTGCTTCTCGCAGTTGGAAGATATATTTTATTTACAATCCACTTGATATCGACCTGAAATGAAAGGGTTTGTTAAGCAAACTACGTGACGTTATTCTTATTACAAAATGGCGTATACCCGCTGCAGCATAAATGGATCGGATCTTCGACCGGGGAAGGACGACGCTGTCACAAAATATCATCGTAAATTAACGGAGAACCGGAGATCCTCTCCGGTTCTCTTAATTTACCATAACGAGGGGTTCCATCGAAATTCTCAGGATTGCGAATGCTTCTGCATTTTGATTCTTTATTAAGAAAAGATGTAGATGTCTACGGGCTACAGCATCTACTTACCATCAAGTGAAGTGGGCTGTGTGCTCGTTTGTCACCATTATTGAATGGAAAAAGAATTAAATATTTTTTAGACAGACCGAAAAACCACATTCAAAGTTAAAATGATTGTTTTTATTTTTCGTAATGTCATGCGGTCGGAATAGAATTCATTGCTAATGCAATAAAATTTATTAAAATATCAAGTTAAACAGATCTCAACCGTATTCCTACAGGTACAGCGGTGACTATTCCATGTCATCGTCGACCACCTCAATAAGCCAACAGCTCAAGAGGCCTAAGGAGATCCAGCCTAGATATCTAGATATATCTAAATACAAATCGGAGAACTCGCCGAAGAACTTTCTGAGGCGGGATCCGAGCAAGACTTACGTCGGGGTACTTAACCATACCGAAAAGGGGGTTAGTAAGGGCAGCGCGCAGCACTATGAAATGGGTGAGTTTCATTACAAAATTTAAATTAAACCTTGTTCTTGACGACTTCATTATGGCAGCCATACACGTAACGATAAAAATGCTCAAGTTTAGACTTGTGCAAGTATAAATCACCCTGGTAGTAAGCATAGACCACTAACTCGATATCTAACTCATATCATCTCATACTATGTTTTCGATACTTGTCATCGAAGTGATGTATTATTTGTTCCTGTTTGATCTGTTGATTCTCATTGATATATTTTGCGCATGTCTAGAACATGGTGTGACACACACATTTAGGCGAATGCAAATCTGCGCAAGTTTGAAATCGATAATTGAAACTATTTAAAAATTTGAACAGGTCTAGAATTTTCTCAAAATTCATCATACACACGTAACTGTATACGTGCGTAAACTTCGCAAGTATATTGTTACGTTTGTGGCTACCATAAAAGTCAAACATCTCGTTTATATTATGGGGTAGTGGGTATTCTTACATGCCACTACACGGTCGACTCCCTATATATAGAAAGTTAAATAAGACTTTGTATTTTCCAGAACAAAAGAAACAAGAATTAGAGAAGTGGAAACGGAGAGCTTCGTATGACCCGAGAAAGGCGGCAGCACTCGGCAAAACTAGCAAAGCTCCACCAAAGACTGCAAGGTAAGTGTTTCATTTGTCTTAGAATTTTTAAATAATCTATGGTTTACAGGTTTGACAGCCTGCCGTAACTGTTAGAATCAATATTTTTGTTGAATTAAAAAGTGATGTTTTTTAAGATGAGGTTTCATATGTGTTCTATTATTTAATATTAACAATTTTTTTAGTTTGTTTACCGGTGGTTTGCTTTTTATATTTGTATATATAATATTTTTACATACTTGTATTTTGTTGTTATTTATTTATTTTAAACTACGATTTTATCAAATAACATAATTTTTCCTATTGTAACTTTTAGAGCGTGACAGATGTCAAAATGCATGCAATTCTGGCTAAAGTGACATGAGAGCCGCCATCTTGTCGTGTAAGGTTAGTTAAATCAGAAAGGGGTTGTGGCGTTCTGGGAATTTTTTTACCTGCACTACACTTTGGTTTATACAATAAAAAGCTTTAAAATTTGCTTCACACAATTTAGTGCTAATCCTAAAGCTAGGGTTTTTATCATTTCACACCTTTTATGAATTTAAAAATAATTGAGTCATTTTTTTAAATTATGGATAAAACAAGGTTCACTCACCGTATGCATTCACCGTCTTATCATTAAGGACGGCTGTTAATATTTATTTCAGTGTGTAATATATTTGCTATGGCTTTTAATGTTGTGATTATGAATTTCATCAACTTCATCCACTGATTTTAATACCTTTTCATTTTTTTTGTACACTTGATTTTTGACTAGAAACAGCATTATCGAAAAAAAGTAATTATATTTTAAAATGGGAACCAATATATTTGCAATTGGCCTCTAATATTGTGGTTTTGGTTTTCATCAGCTTCATACCTTTACATAATTCTTTGTACACTGAATTTTCGACCGCAAAAAACATTTAGGGAAAAAATTAATTAAGAAAGAAAGTATTATTTAAACTTTCCCGTTTCTTCATTGAAGTAATATGTAATTACGTACTAGAACAGCTATCTCAAACAAAAAATGTGCGCTACTCTGTGTCCGCGTGGTTGTTTTTTTTATCATAGAATAAACATAAGTAGAATGACCCGTAGGTAATAGATTATTAAAGAGGTAAATTATATCGAGAACAATATTTAAATTTTGTCATTTATTTTATGTATTATATTTGCTTATTTAATATAATTTTACGTGATATTATATCACAATCACATTTTAATGATATTTTATCTGAATATTTTAAAAGGTCTATGTCAAATATAAAAAACATACTAGATGTATGTTTAACAAAACTTATTAACATAACATTTAAATTACAAATATATTGACTTAAATAGGAATAAAAGTCGTTCGTAAATGCTGGGCACGCGAGACTTAAAAATGGACGAATTTATACCCCTTTGACTTTGATGTGGAAACCTTAAAAATAAAATAAAATAATGATAAGCAGATTTAAACGCTTGACTGGCTGATTAAAGAGCGGTGTATGCACTATGGAGTAGCTGAATGTAGTGTCGCCTCTAGTGCGTGGTACATAATAGCTCAACGTTTTACCGCTTGTTTTTAATACTAGTATCGAATCTGGTGTGTTTTTGATTTAATGAAGCATAATAAAGTAATACCTTCATTACATTTGACTCCACCAGTTTTAGACTTATTTTTACTGTCAACAATCGTCAGTCATCAGATGTTAAATTTTTAAATGTTAATAATTTAATATTACTCTTATTAAATATACTTTATTGTTCACCACAAAACGATAAAAAACAGATTACAGGAAATAAAAATAAAGAGGTAGGCACAATAAGGCGGTCTTATCGCTAATAAGCGATCTCTTCCAGACAACCTAAAGATTTGGAGAAAATTGTACTATTGAACATTGGCAGGTGTATATTATAACAAACTTAAATACTAATACCTAAATAAAGTAAACCGATACATAATAACAAAATATTTAATACTCTAATATATACAATAAAAATATGATAAACATACATATGATCAAATATGCAAATATACATAAAATTTACATAAATAAATTCAGACAGGATGCAAAAATTAAATGACGCATTTTTGACGTTAGTCTTAAACTTATTTAGTGTTTTCGCACGACGAATTTGTGGAGAAAGATCATTCCATAAGCAGATGGCCTTGACTGTGAAGGAAATCTTAAAGTATTTAGTACGATAATAATGCGGCGCGAGTATAAGTTCTCCGGCTCACGGTAGAACTCTACTCGGTCTGTCTTAAAGTTTCCTTTCAGATAGCTGGGAGTCATTGGATTGAATAATACACAGTACAGAGGAGAAACAATTAGTAGATACCGGCAAAGGCGAATGGGTAACCGCTTGAGCTTTAAACGAAATTCGAATACATGGTTATATACGCGCAAACCACATATCAACCTAATATCCAGATCTTGAATACGCTCACGTTTATTATTCTTTTATAGGAGAGAGGACCAACGAGCATACGACTCACCTGATGATAAGTGATTACCACCGCCCGTCAACAACTTCAACACCAGGGGAATTGCAGATGTGTTGCCTCATGTTTACTTAATCTTCAGTTAAATCAGGGTAGATTGCTCCCGCATAATCGAGAATAGAAAGAGGAGTTAAGATTGTGCCAACGTAATCTTAGTAGGAATGGGAAGAAAAGAACTTAAGCGTTTCAGTAAAAGACAAGTTTTCTACTAACTTCCTTCAATTGATGAGACCACGAGAAAGTAGCATTGAAGTGGACAAGAAGGTTTTTTAACGGTGGTACTGTAAGGTATTACAATACCATTCAGTACAATCCAGGGAAAGTTATTCCAGTTAAGTCTTGTAATCATGCCAGCACCACCATTAATAATGGCTTGAGACTCACAAGGATTAACTTAAGCCCTTGGCACTTACTCCATTCGCTAATAGCCGCCAAGTCGGCGTTGATGGTAGAAATAGCGGTAGGCAAGTCCTCAAGAGTTGACTGTGATACGCTTGAAGAACGTCTAGATACATGAGATAGTGAAAAGATATTTTTTGGGAGATGGAATTAATGAAGATAGCAAATACACCACCTTGAGCCACTCCGGCTCGCAGTTCACACCTAGAAGAAAATTTATCTTCAATGCGAATGCAGTCCCGGCGGCCTCTAAGATAACTTTTGAAACTAGCCAACCATTAATAGAAATTATGTTAATAGAACGTTACAGACTCCACAAAATGTCTAAATCAACATAATTGAAGACATTGCTAAAATCTAATAATATCAACACAGTGGGCTGTTTATTATCGAATATCGTCACTAAGTTTAACAAAAGCTGTAGTCGTACCTGACCGGAAACAGGATTGAAGAGGATTCAATCCGGATATAGACTTAATTGGTAAAAAACTAGTTTTCTAGGACTTTAGATAGAAACAAAAGAATGATAATGGGGCGAAAGTCAATAAAATGTGCCTTCTTTTTCTGTGGGCCGTCTTAGGGAGAGGAATTACTTGTGCGCTCTTCTAAGCGTCGGGGAATTTAGAGATGGAAATAGATTTGTTGAGGATATGGGTGAGAATAGGAGTAACAAATTCAAGGATAGATAAAATCATGTTCCACCTAACACTGTCATCACCCCCGACTTTGAACGAGATGGATAATATGTTTTTCTTAACATTACAGTCAGTGAACTTAAACGGTAGTATATTAATTAGGAGTTGGCATTGAAGAAAGAATAATCAATGTGCGTTCTTTATCTGAGCTGTTTATTGTACTAGATGAAGTAAAATGTTGGTTAAGTAGTTCAATATTAATATTATTATTCGATGAGCTAGGCGATGCTTTACCGACTCCAAGTGATTAAAGAAATATCCAAACCTTACCAGTGTCGCCCTTTTCGACTGATTTGTGAACGTGGCGTTGTTGTACATTTCTATACAATGTATTGCAGCGATCTCGAACTTTGTTGTAGTTTCGCAGATTTTGTCAGTTTTATCGGCCTTGAGCTTGTTTTCCGCGAAGCCTTTTTTGATGATATGATGTTTAAGATCATCTGTTAGCCATGGTGTAGGTAAGTATTTAATTTTTATTGGTTTAACTGGAGCATAAACGTCATACAGCTGTATGAGAAAAGCGTTAAATAACTCAAATTTCGTATCGACCGTAGTGACATTTGCCACAGCGGCCCAATCCAAAAGACGATCTTCAATAAGACGTTTTTGTCCAATCCACTAAAATTACGTTGCAGAAGGATTCTCGATCATTTCGGAGGACGAACTTGTAAGTAATGAATAAGTTATCTACGTGATGATATACATTAGCCTTATGTTGGCTGTGCTTCAGGATAAAATTAAGCAAGGAAAAATTAACAATTAAGTCAAGTAAAGATTGGGTACAATCGGGAAGGTTATGTGTAGCAGAAAGCTTAGTTTAGTTTAGTTACACGCCCCGGAAATAAATTGTAGCTTTTTATACCAATCGTCTCTTTTAAGTAAACATGTATTAAGATCACTAATAATTATGGTATGACTATAGTACGATGACAAATTTCCTAATAAGCGTTTAAAGGAGACACCTAGAAGAATTTTCGTATGAGACAGTGTAACTTCAATAAACAAATGCTCGACCGCAACAGAAGGAGGAAGCTAAGTGGACAAACTTACAACTGTAAAGGAAACGAAGAACAAAAGTAAATTGCCACCCCTCCACCCCCTTACAAATACGGTCGTTGCGAAAGAGATAAAACCCTGGTAATGAGTATAAAGTATATGGTAAGCATTACTTCAACCAAGATTCGGAGTCGAGAGTGGCGTGAATATTACGGGACTCAAAGACGCAAGCAAAGCAGTATAGTTGACTGGATTATTTTGTGCATTTAGGTGGATCACATTAAAACTTTTCAGAGAATCTGAGAAGTACGAATTAAGGGCATCATTTAACGGAATAGAAGATATTGTACCGTGTAAGCTTAACTCCTTAGATGTATCATCATTTGACGGCAAAGACAAAAATCACCAAAATCATCATTAATAATACTATTACCAAAACGACGTAATATCTTATAAAATAAATTAAAATATAAATAATAAACTATTAAATAACAAAAAGTATGAAAAATAAGTATACGGAAGCCCAACCCGCCAGTAGTCTGGAAGAGATTTACATCAGTAAAAAAATATAAAATTATTACTTCATAAATTCAATTTCGATTCTCAAGAGGTCTCTCAACAACTGACCCTGGTGTTAAACTGATTAGACGTATCTCTGGAATAATTTACAGGATGCTTTGGGCATATTCTGCGACCTATTCAAAGTCTTTGATTGTTTTCACTGTGATACATCAATCAGGAAACTACAACACCGTAGTGTAAGAAATTATGGTATTAAATTTGTTATTTCATATGTTAATCCGAGTCGATAATACAAATAAATGTTGATAGTAAAAGTGGGTGTACCTCAAGGATCAATTCTCAGCCCATTTTTGTTTCTTGTCTATATTCATGATTTACCTTACATAGTAGGAGATAGCCATGAAATGTTATCATTTGCTGAAGATACTTCATTAATTTTCTAACTGAAACGGCAATTACTAAAGTATTGACGAAGCAAATAATGTTATGTCCATAATAGCAAATAATTAAAACTCGAGTTATGAATTTCATACATTTGTATGAAATTCATAACTCCATATTGTAAACATCAAATTACTAATGTAATTTTAAATGGGGAGTAGTTGAGTCTTGTCGATACCACCATTTTTTTTTGGAATAACATTAGATGCGAAACTGCAATGGAGCCCCCATATATCAAAACTAGTAACCAGACTTAGTGCTGCAGCGTATGCTGTAAAAAATAAAAATCTTACCACTGTTGAAACAGCTAGACTTGTTTATTTTAGCTATTTCCATTGCTTATTGTCGTATGGTATTTTGCTATGGTGACACGCGAGTAACGTTGAAAATGTTTTCCTTTCGCTGAAGAGGGCCATTAGAACAATGTATGATTTAAAACCTGAGGACTCTCTAAAACAAATATTGAAGAAAATCGATATTAACTTTGGCGTCTTAATATATTTATGAAAACATACAAAAATATAAATAGTTATAGTAAGATAAGTGTATTAACTCCGTAAATATTAGGAACAGACACAAGCTAGTTGTATTAGTTACTTGACTCTACGGAATCAGTAATTCATTCTCGGGCCGATATATACGCTTTTTTCCAAGTCAGTTGTAAATTAAACATAAAAGTGACTTTCATTAAATAGGTATTATTTATAATCTATACTGAATAAAGGGTTTATATTTCAAATATTTCACTATATATGCACCTTCTTTTTTAAGAAGGTTTAGTGTACAATTAACCAACTAACTAAGCACAATTTTCCTATATGTAAAAGTGTTTACGGTTTACCACAAACACTTCTGCAGCACGTGTAGATCAACTTGACCTGGAAACACCCCGCCTGCATGTACGAATAAAAGCCTCGTAAAGCCTTCTGCTGCTGTGTTCCGTAAAGCATGTGATTAAAACTGTAGACAATTTTTTGTTTGTAATGAGCATTCCATCTTATTCTTAAAATCTTTTTGACATTATGGTTCTCAATCAGGGATGGGTGTATGTGTCTATAAGTAACAGCCACTACTTAGCATTAGGTAGACTGTGCTATAATTTATCGACTTACTACAAGCAAAAAAAGTTAAGTAGCAGACTATCCATTTCGGCATAATATTTAAGTTTACATTCCTGATAGAATTATGGTACGGGAATACGTTTACTGCGCTGCTTTAAAGTATTCATTGGTTCCAATTCTTCAAGCAGCCTCTAAAAGTTCACTGATATACATTGGCTCTCCTGTTGTAGGGATTCATCGTACACTTGGCAGGCGGACTGACAATCGCACTAACAGAGTATTTTAATAATTATTGCCTCTTTTGACTGTCTGGCATAAACGAGATGGTTATACCACCAACGGAAGCCATTACATTTTAACCATATTTTCCGAGATATTATTAGAGTCTATTATACATATTTTTCTCTATCATGTCTATTCTAGTAGCCTATTTACATATTTTTAGAGTCTATTACCTCACTATTATAATGGTCGTATATATCTCACCAATATTTTAATTTTATTACGAGCAAGTTTCCATATCTGAAACTAATGACATGGTAAATAAACACTTGAGACTACTACAAACAATTTCAATGTCGGATAGCTATAGCTAATTTCGAATAACTACGTACACACTGTGAAATTTAAAGTAACTGCCCAGCTTCTGGACAACTACGGCCGATAGTACTTTAGCCTTAATCCTAGAAACTTTAAATTAATTTACAGTGATTTACTGTATCCCGTGTAGTGTCGGGTAAGAATACCTACTACCCAATATCTTCCCTTGGGTGTTGTAAGAAGCGACAGAGAGAAACTAAGGCAGCAGATGGGCAGCAGCATTTTTCTGATAACAGCAAAATAACAATAGAAAAGCGGTTGCCAACCAGCTCGCCATACCTGGCAACTATTGCAATATACCACCGATGGCAAGAGTTACAAAGAGACACCCCAGTACCCGGCAGCCTCGCTATTGACTACGGTGGTGACCATAGTAACGACGGGGCAAGGGGTGCTAAGAATTTCCAATGGAGATTCGATTGCCACCTAAGAGCTGGCAACATATAACGCACGCACTCTGAGAACTGACGAGAAGATCTTGGAGCTAAAAGAAGAGATACGCAAGTTGCACTGGGATATTAATTGACTATCTAAAGTCCGAAGAGAGGTGGAAGACACCGTAATCCTCGAATCTGGCAACTTTTTCTATCACCGGGAGGATCGGTCTCAAGTAGGTGTCGGATTTATCGTCCACAAGCCACGTTAACAACGTTGCAAAGATTGGAAGTGTATCGATGAGGGTTGCGTAAGTTATACTCATAATTAACGGACGGTATTCATACATTTTTAGCACCAATCTTTGAAAAGTGTGGGGATGTCTCTAGGGCCATGAATTCCTTCAAAATCCACTATGCAGTGTTAATGGGAAACTTCAGCCCAAAACTAGGTACAAGAGAAAACGGCGAGCTGAAGGTAGGGAAATTGAAGTTAGGGCCAGCAGCTGACCGACTTCGTGGAAAAGGAGGGACTTCTTATGATGAACTCTTTATTCCAGAAACGGCCCCACAGAAAGTGAAATGGAGAGTTCGAATTTAAATATTAGGACAAGACATTTCTAAATTAGTAATTTCGCCACGTGTAATCATTGCTCCTAAATAACGTATAATTATTTAAATTCGTAATCAGTATTTTATTAACATCACTAGATCTTGTCCGTATTAACAACAAGTGACGGGCCTATCAAAATAATATGCCTTCCGCTATATACTTCATTATTTTTATAGTTCATAGCGATTTTTAGGGTTACTAAAATGAAACACATGATAACAGAAAATAGGTACTTTAACTAAGGTACAGTGTTGTGACATTATATCAAAGTATATTTGCTTTCATTGGTTATCTTGAAGTTACTATGAAAATATTTTGATCTTTTTTTACGTTTTAATAAGCACTGCTATAATAAAATAATAAAACACGTGACATAAATAGATAATTGGAAATGTGCTAATACTTTTAAGCGTTATATTATATTCGATAATTGGAATTTAATGACTGTTTTTTATTTGTTTATAGACAGTGAACGGATGTTGGTGGTATTACTTCTCGAAATTCACGGAATTCTTTGATACGGTAAGTTGATTTTAATACGCTACATTTATATTAGACAATAACCTCTATTAGCAAAGATTTATGATATATCAATATAAATTATCAATTTTATGACCAGAAAATAAAATAGTAACACTTTTGCTAGTCGATTTCTTGAATGGTTTTCTTGAACTATTTACAACATGTAGAGAATTCATTAAATTTAACTGACCTTTAAAGAACTTTTGCTTTATTTTGATGCATTATACAAAGCTTTTTTATGGTGTATCTAAGTATTTTTATTGATCTTTAAACAAGTATATATAACTGATATATATTCAAATGATCATGATGATGTAAGCATAATGTACACATTTTACTGTTAACTGCTTAACTTGTCCTCTTGTAACAAAGATGATTCTTTTACAACATCGTGCAGACGTGGAGTAAAAAAAATCATATTACTTAATTCTATGGAAATCGTACGAATGTGTCCTATGGATATGTTACGGAAAAGGCCAAAATGACCTCATAGCCTCCACTAAATGGTTGTATACCATTTTAATACGCCAAATTTGAGATATAATTGCACCATGAAAAGTGAAGGACATCTGGCGGTCGCCAGTACTCCTTCTACAGTTGCGGTTTAGCCAAATTTGTATTTAGTTCGAATTAACTGAAATAAATTACATTTTGGTTTACATTATTTTTACGAGCAAAGACATTAAATTATTAAACTTGTTGGTCATTAAAGGTTGTACCAATTGAAAGAAAACTAATTTGGTTTATGTTACAGCTTATGTATTTTAAACATTGATAATTATCAATCTATGAATCCTTTTAATAATTTTATGCCTTTGCTTACAAAGCAATCACGAAGCAAACCCACGGTATGTAACGAATGAATAAATGAGTGAAACATACTTTATTGTAAACCAGAAAAACATAAGAGAAAAAACAACGGATAGTTTAAAATTACAATTGGCGGCCTTATCGTTTTGAAGCGATCTCTACCAGGCAACCACATCGCAGAGGATATAATGACCGGTGACAGTGTGTGTGTATCATATAGTCACTGAAGTTGGGTTTTTCTCTGTAGTTTTCGTCACAATGTATAAATGATATTATTATTTACAAAGACGCAATACTGTTATCGTTTCCATCACCATACTATCGTTTAACGTAGACGTAACAAAATTCTCGACGTTTCTGTTTGACTAATAATTGACAGGCAAACAGTTCATACGCGAAGATTGCTTACTATCCCAACCTCGGCTTATTACGTTGATTTAGTAAATCGGAATCACTTTTACAAGCGCAACTGTTAAGTAAATTGGATACTTACTATTATTTTGAGTTATATATATTTTATATTTCACATATTGTTTTTATTTTTCCATAATTTAATTAAGGTATTTCATTAGTAAGACTGTTTGTTATTTTGAATATATTTCTTTTTTTTGTTATTTTCTTAAAAATTTAGTATATAAAACGCATTTTATAATTTTATTTAATTTTTATTTACAAAATCTTGAAATCGAAACTACAAAATATTTTATCGAGTTCATGGTCTAAAATTTTAAAATACTTCGCGCTGACCTAATCTATGG
>DWHP01000138.1:0-24010 GCA_018247895.1 Parnassius honrathi
AAAAACCACGTCGATCATGGTCGGCCCGTGCATAATCGGTTGATTCGTTCGTGTAATATCATTATCAAAAAATTCTGAAACAATTGATTTTTTTAAATTACTCCGATATTTCATATTCAACGTCTTAATTTGGTGAAATTTAGAACGCTTTGCATTTGAAATTTAGCGGGAAGTTCCAGGGATGGCCTGCAACCAATTTTTTTATTACACAATGTCAATTTACTGAGAAATTAGTTTTATATAGTAGATTATCAGTTTTAGAGTATAATATTAATACACAAAATGCTCAATACAGTGGTTTGATCTATATTTTTTTGCACTTTTTAACTAATGTTTCTAATTTAGTTATAAGTGTAGTTTGATTTACTCATTTCTAATCTCATAAATATAAAATATAACTAATAACACAAATTCTCCGCTGTAAAATCCGTCAAATATTTTACCTCATTGTAAAGTAGCGCCGCACTAGTGGCAAAAAATTCATGGGTTGCTCTTGGAGCCCTCGTTCAATCACTCCCGAAACTCACAAATTCTCAAAAGAATATTTCTGGGGAAGGTAACGAAGTTAGTCGCAAAGTTATATTTAATACATTTATATATTTATACCATGTCAAATATTAAAAACATTTCGAAAAATAAAAGGAATATAATCATTTCCAAATAATAGCTTTTAAAGTGAATCCAAGTACCAAGGAAACCAACCAACCAACCATACTGTTTTGAAGAGTTAAAGCACAAACTATTAATAACAATCAAAGTTTCATCCACTGTTTTTAAACATCTGAGGAGTTGATTTTTTTTTCAATGTAAATGAGATCACCTTTGAGTATCACCTATTTTTAAAAAGATAATTATTAATATTGGTTTAGTCGTTTCCAATAAATCGTTAAACATTCACAAAAAACATACTTGTCGAATATAAAAACTTCTACTTCTTTAAGTCAGTTAAAAGCACTGGTGTAATATAGCTGTATATTGACTTTTTATATACATTTTTCTTTAAATTACTGTGCTACTTGCGACATTCACAAAGCAAAAATATCATTGCTACACCTTACTTTAATCAACTAGTTAGTTATTTGAAAGTTTCTTAACCACAATTTTTTCAATCATTATGCTTTGTAAATTGATTAAGCATTTGTTAAATAAGTTACGGTTCCGCAGAGTTTGCGTAAAGTGTTATTGTGAAGGTGCATACAGTTAAAAAGTAGGATCCCTTTAAAAGATATAATACGAATGATAATAGCTAAACAATTAAAAATATATCGAAGTCATATTTTGGATTATCTACAAGCTTATTAATCTACGATGGTGGTGACTCTGAGGTAGTGGACGGCTAGCATAAACTCGAAAATAAAATAAAAACTTTTGGTAAATCCAAATGTGCATGCCTTAAGCGCTCATGTTATACGTCAATATTTTAAGCATTCTAAACACACACAAGTTTTCACAAATATCCTTTTTACTATAAGTGTATTCGGCTTACTATCACTTCTAATTTTCCGATAATTTTACGTAAAACTATAAAAAAAAGGTTTGGAAAATCCAAAGGTGATAATGCACATAGTATGAACAACAATAGAAAATATTTTATTTTATTTTAATATGTTATTATTATTGAGATTCAAACGTTTTTATTATTGTTAATTGAAAAACGTTCAACAGAATTATCTTAAAACGATCAGAAATCAACATCAATATTACTTTAACGTTTAGGTATTTGTACCGAGATATTATCGTAAGAACTAGTCTTTTTAACCCGACTCGTTAATATTTTTTTTCTCATCAACTTTATTTCGTTTTAAAAAAAATCATCTAGTCTAACCGATATTTTAATTTAGCATTCAGCAAAGTACACCTTCCAGTAACTCCATAAAGTCCAAGCCGTATAAGTATATTTATATATAAATCCTACGTTCTTTTAGCGAAACAATATATTTTAATGAAAATCTGTGGTCATAAAAATAATAATAATATCTTGCCTTGGTCAAGTATGTATCAAATTTGGTTTTTTGAATATTTATTATTTCTACAGCGATCGATATTTTTCATCACGAACCGCTGTAAACAAACGATACAGTAACCCATTGTATTTTAGTGAAATATGTTGTTCCAAGGCTGCTCAAGCACCAAAAATTTCGGAATATCTCAGCCAAAAAAATTAATTATAAATAAACAACACAAAATTAAAAAGCCATTTACATTCCATGGCTTCTCACATGATTGATGAAGATGATAATTAAAAATATATATTGAGTTGAAAAATTGATATTTAGGAAAGTTATCGTGTTTAACCCACCATGCGGACTTAATAAATCGACACTATAAGCCACTAAAACCATTTTTTAATGTAAAAATAGCAATTAATCGATTAAAAAAAAAGTTAGTTCAATAATCATTTATCTTTCTAACAATATGCTTTTTATATCATTTATATGTTCAACGTGATTGTTAGATACGATTCCATGCGACAAAGCGTTGGATTCTTGATTTTTAGGCGCTAGTGGAACAAACCTACGCGTTTTGCGCTTAAATCATGCAAAATCGAAACGCTTTGATACAAGAGCGTCTGCTCGTCATGCACTCCGCATTCTACGCTACATTTTTCGATAGAGTATGTAGTTAGGCTCTACATTCTACTGTGTACATTTCCTCATAACATGATAGAAGCGGTAGGCATTCCATAACCCGTCCCCGTCACAACCAGCTTATTTTAGCGTAGGCATTCGTTTAATTGTCGTTAATTATTATGAATTGATCATTCACTCATTATATCCCATCAAAGTCTACTACTGAATATAGATCATAGTCAATATTCAGTAGTGACATATAGCCTGGGAGCCATATCTACTGTGAGCCTAGCCTTCCAGTAGATAGCCTCAAATTGTGGGATAGTTGTCACGCTTCACAAATAGGTTTTCAACTACAGTTTTTTTTTAATATTCTAGTTATTAGTAGGAAGACGATACTGCTCATCGTCTAGTCTATTTCCCTCTGTTGGTCTGGGACGGTAGTAATTCTTACACCACCACAACACTGTCAAAGTTCAGTGAGTGATGAGAGAACTGTTTAAAATGGTGATATCAAGTTTTGAGTACGCAGCCAAACACAGTGTGTTTGCTTTTTTAATAATATTTAGCTATAAAATCCTTTTAAAACGATTAGTTTAATTTATTATACACATATATAATTATTATTTTGGCATTAACTTAAATTTGAAGAAAAATATCGTGAGAAAACCTGCATGTGTGAGAAACGAAACAATAAGAGGGCGTACGATTTCTATTAACTCGCATTGACGTGTCGAACTAACTGCTCCATAACCATTGTAATGAGAGTAGAACTCTGTCCATCATATGCTTATTGCCTTTAACTTTAAGAGTCATAGATTCTCTTTTAGGCAATAGTATAGAGAAATAAATTTACCATAGTTATTAAAGTTCCATAAAAAGATTCTTAATTGAGCTTTATGGTTATGATCATATAATAATGTTATTTCGTAATTTGCATACGGATCTCCAATACTAAATGATACTTGCACAGCGTGGGCGAACGAGACATTTCCACAGCGGTGGCGCCTCTCTCGTGACCGCATTTCACAACGCGTTGACTACAAGATGCATTAAAAATCTTCCTAAACAGTCTTGGCAGCGCTTTAAATGAAAACCGCTTTGCAGCCGCTGCATATACTAAGTTTAGCTTACGGCTCGTCGCCATTTGACTAGCGCGCTTTTATAAAAATAACTGTTTTCCGCATTCAACTTGCGAGACGCTTTTTTTTTGTATTATTTTAAAATATTTCTGACTAGACGAATTTGTCACCAATATGTGTTATACCAAAAATAAACAAAATTAGTCGTTTGATCGTTTTTGGGCTATTGTAAGGTATAAATAGTTTAAAGTATTTAGGGCGGAGCGGGGGATTTGATGGCAACAAACAATAATAATATGTTTGTAACAAAATATTTGCCCATCGTGCGCCCCACACTCTCAACTAAGGTCTGTGACTTTAGTCCTCGGAGGTGAAAAAGCACTTAAAACATTGTTTGTTTAAAGTTGTTGACATGTACTAACATAATACCAGTATAATCTTAATATATATAAATTACGTGTCACGTTGTTTGTCTGCGATGTACTTCTAAACTACTTAACCGATTTTAATCAAAATTGCACACCTCGTGCTGATTGGTGCAACTTGAGAGATTTTTTTTGCGAATTTAAGGATTTCTAATAGGACATGACAAAGGGTTGTCAAAAACGGCAGAACAACGTTTGCCTGGCAAGCTAGTATGATATAAATTCTCACGACTATGACCCAGAAGGGTTGGCAGAGAATACGCACTATAATTGGTAAGAAAGGTTGGTGTACCCTATATTAACATTCCGTAGGTGTAGTTAGAGTTGACAAAGTGACAAGAATGAGCAGTCAAAATTTTGCAGACATTCACTAACACCTTTTTTAACATTTGCATGTGCAAACAACCCAAAATAAGAATTGTACGGGGTAGAGTCAGGCTGCAGCTATATTATGATTGAAGCACGAATGGGTCGGCTTGACCGTCTTAACCACGTTCTCACAGAATACCGGCGTAAAATAGTGGCTTAATACTGCTGTGTTTCGTATGGTGAGTGTAAATATGCGGAGACTTATTTCCACTGGAAACGAAGCATTCCATCTTTACTCAGGGGTGACAACGCACCTACGTTTTGATTCTTAATCGAGGATAAATGTGGATGTCTATGGGCCACAGCATCCACTTACCATCAGGTGGACTGAGTGCTCGTTTGTTACCCTCATTCTATAAACTACAGTAACTAACTGCGGTTACTAACTCGCCTGCTAAACATTACAACTACAGCAAATATCCCCCCTCCCCCCTATCTAATATCCCTATGAGTCAATTTATGTGTCAAGTGCTGCTTTTGGGTTTGCAACACATTTATTAGCTTAATAATAATTAACACATTTATTAGCTTATTAATATTTCTTTTGTTCTCTTTGTGTAACTTTATTACTTACAGAACATGCACTAGTAACCCGTGATTCTATTACTTTTCAATTTTTATTAAGATTATATTATCAAAAGGTAATATATCATTATAACATAAACAAAATTTCTTTCGCCATATCATCTCTGGGCAGCGGAACCAGATTTTAAAACAGTAATAGATTAAAAAATGTTGACGTTTGGCAAATAAAGAGTTTTCATTTCGTTTCAGTGCACTAAGAAATTATGAAGCAAAAACAAACATTTGAAATGTAAGCGAATTATTCAAATGCTCTAACCGCCGGTTAAGTAATAAAGGCTTTCCAGAAATATTATAATAAGAGAATACACCGTTCCTGTTACAAAGTTTTCTTGCAAGAGTGAAAAGAGTCCTAAACACACAGTCCCGAGGCAAATAAACTAAAAAGGAGCATACTTTAGGCATGATCCACTCAAAACAATACGCAGTATATACAGTTCACAATGGAGGCCATTTTGTCATATATTTTCTTGTGTACAACAGACGAAAGTAGCAGTAAAACGTGTGTATGCGGTTAAGTTACAATGAAAACATTCTTCATTTTACCAGCTCCAATTTATTCTTTGAATCTTAGCCTTACCAAACTATTGTGTAACTAACGTAAACTTAAATATTAATTTTGCCACTGTGTTATGATTCAGTGGTCGGTAGTTATAGTATTTCTACTAAATGTGCCAGTTCTTCTCAAGTACCATTTGACTTTCTCTCATCATATTATTCATATAAAGTTATACGATACGTGCAGAAAGCGTGATGTTCTTCTTGGTTAATTTTACTGCAGTGCGTGTATATACAAACGGCCTTATTACAAAACATGGTTGCTAGTCTGGCAGTCTCAGAATTTGCGAAATTTGACATTTACAGATTAAGTTCCATTATAAATATTTTAGTTTAGATATTTTCCAGAAGAATTCTCTCTTGAAACCTCAGATGAAGTAAAACCTTTTTTTTATTTCATCTGAGCTTGAAGGTAAGCCAGAAGACTGTGCCAGTAACACATATGCCATGCACACATGCCATGGTAAAAACTTACAACCCATGTCGTTCTGATATTTTTTTAGACTACCCCATGTCAGGATTTCCTCCTTTGCCGTGGATGCAGTTTACAAACGTAAATTACACAAGGACAAACATTCAGACACGGAAAAATTATTTGTAGGCCATAAACACTTGTTCCGTGTGATATTCGAACTCGCGGCCTTCAGCGCCGTCTTCTACAATTTCTAAGAGGGTTAAGGAACATTTAATTTGCTCCGCTGCTATAGTGCGTGTTGACGGACCTCACAACATCATCGAATTATTGTTATTCTTTAAAATTTTAACGCATCCTTACGATGTTTTCTTTCATATTGAGCACGGATAAATCAGCTTCAGAAGATCAGCAGAGAATGAATCTGAGTTGCTCGCGACTTGTAAAGTTTATGGCAAAGGCAACCTCGTCAGCAATTTGTTTCTCTGCCCTAATATTGGTCATTTTGAATGAAATCAAATGAAATGAATGATTTTTTATTTAATATATATATTGTTGCATAATAGTTACTGAAAACCATTTTTTTTTGTTTACCACTGGTTCGGAAAAAACTTTTGTCCTGAGAAGAACCAGCAAAAAGCCCAGCGGGATTTTTTTAAATATATTTCATTTTATAATAATTTATTTTGTGTAATTTTGGAATGAATTTTCATAGAAGCAGAATGGTGGCTATCACCTCATTCCCAGGGGTTGTTTTCATTTATGTATTCTTTCATATTATAATAACACTTTATGTACAATTTTTCTTTAATAAAACAAACACTCGTTTAATGACAAGTTTTGTACGAACGAAATTTTGTTCGAATAAACGACAGTAGTCAAATAGCGGATTCAAACTCACGACTTTTGAGTTTGAGGTTCACATCCTGACATTAGGCTACTGTTCCTTACACAATATAAGCATGCTTCACTGCAAGATCACATAACATTCAAAGAAAGATTAAACACGTACCTGTGTATTTGAGTAGGCTTCATTGGCATTAAGCATTAACATTTCATAACAAATATCAAGTTTCTATGAGAACTAGCTTCGGCATGCTATCTATGGAATAATTTCTGTCAATGTTAAATACACTAAGAAAAATAATACCAGCCAAGTATGTGTCGGGTTACGAACAACGCAGCCTATTTGACAAATGAGGAATTATCATACATAATATAGATTATTTCGATAATTTTATATATACTCAATTTTTACACCATAGTGTAATTCAACACTCCATATAATGCATGTAAGGCAAATACATTAATATATAAAAAAGCCCTGGAAGCTTAGAGGTTAAACGCTCCCTTTAATTTCTTAGCACGCGTGTAGTCACAACAGAGCAGCATCTATCACCATACATATACAGCCTCGTATTCAATGAAAGGGGTCTCTCAACATTGAATAGGTCGACTCAACCAGGAAAGGACCACGCTCTCACAGATTATCTTCGTGAAATAGCAGCTTAATGCAGCTGTTTTCCGTATGGTGAGTGTAGAGAACCAGAAACATTGCTTACTGGATACGAAGAATCGTATCTATATTTTGATTCTTCATCGAGGAGTGATTTAAATTTCTATGGATCACAGTAACCACTTACGATCAGGTAAACTGTATATATACTCGTTTCTTACCCTTATAGGTACAATAAAAAATTCGTGAACATTTGAAGTCAGCTAACACACGTTGAAGCAGTTTTTAGAAACAAAAAGAGGTCTGTGCAAGTATAATTGATGTAACTCTACTTTTAAGTTCAAATACATGAAGGACAGTTCCTGTAGATGATAATAAAAGTATACAACATATTTCTCCGTAGCAACCGTACAAAGTATTAAACGCTGATAAAGAACGCATTCGCTCCCGCAAAACGAATAACCACGCACCAGCGAAAACAATAGGCGACAAATGAAACCGCTGGCATGATTGAGTTTTTACTCCGCGATTGTTTCAAATAGGTCATTTCCGTGCTAGTAAAACGTTGTAAATGCATGTGTTGACGTGTTACAGATAAGAAAATAATGTGCTAATACTACGGTAAAGTGTCTTAGATTTGAATAAAACTGCATTTACCGATTTATCGCGACTTTTAGCAATCTTCGAAATAGGAGGAGGTCTTCAATTTGACTATATGTTTTTTTTTGTATGTAAATTACGCAATATCACCGTCAATTGTAAACCAATTTTGATGATTCTTATTGTATTTAAATAGGTATAAGGATAATATATAAGGAGTGATCACATATGAATTTGACGAAAAAATTCCACCTCTAAAAGTGGCTTAGTAGGGGAAGAAAATTTTAATATAACTATTTAGACGACAATGAGATTGTGATATTCCTGCGTTCGGCCGACCGTTTAGTGGTGGTATAAAAATATCCAGTACCCAATATTATCTTAAGAATTAACAGTGGGAATATCAGGGGATGGGTTCAACTCGCTTGGCTTGCCAACGATGGCAATTTATGGGGAAGCCCATAGAGTACTATAATTCATACATAAAGGACGGGAGAGTGGGCGGAGCCCATGTTGCCACTAACATATCACACCTATAAATGTCAGCACAATCAATCGTTTCCTATATTCGTGCCAAGCGCCGCTACATGCAATTTATTTGAAAATTGGCAAATTGTGCAATAATTACGTGTCAAAAGAACAGCGGGAAGTGGAATTTAAATAAAGGATTAGTCTACAACCAGTAAGTCGAAACTATTTATAAATTGTGAATATTGGACACAAAAATAAAGAAATATTTGTGTCAAAAACATTAATCAAAAGTCTAAAGTGTGTTTGTAGTAGTGATAACTGGTTAATACGACGTAATTGCTTGTATGTGTGCTCCTGGCGACGCCAATCCTCGTGCAAAATAAGGTTGACAGCCATTCTATTCTGTATTATAGTATTTTATGGGGAGCCTATGTTCAGTAGTGAACTTTTATAGGCTATAACGGTAACGGTTAGTCCGCTACAAAAGATAAAATAATCAACTTTTAATAAAAATTAAAAGCCGACTCCAAGGAACCGAAAAGAAGAAAATAATTTCGTATTATATTTTGGTTCTACGACGTATAGATGATTTAAGCCCCTAAAACTACTTTTTTATTGAAAATAATTTTTATAGGTCTGTCTAATCTCTCAGAAGAATCCAATATGATAATCTGTCTTACCAATTTTTACTCTTTAATATTTTATAAACCTATAAATAAGCAACTTTTATGAATGTGACTGTTGGTGTTTAAAATTTAAATTGTATATTGTATTATTTTCTCTCTAACATACTTAAATTTGTTTCACCTGTATGTATGTATAAGGTAAGGGAATTTTTAAACTCAATTTTCGCCACTTCCGAGTTTCGAATATTTTTTTTATAGGATAGTGTGACAAACGAGCACACAGTTCACGTGATGGAAAGTGGTTGCTTTGGCCCATAGACACCTATATGCATCCTCGATTAAGAATCAAAATGCAGATGCGGTGTCACACGTGAGGACTAAGATGGAATGCCTCATTTTCAGTAAAAGGGTCTTCGGTTCTCTACACTCATCATACAAAACACAACAGTATTAAGCTACTATTTTACGCTGGTATTCTGTGGGAGCGTAGTCCTTCTCCGGTCGAGCCGACCCATTCGTGCTACAACTAATCTACTAACAAAACTGCAGCATGGCTCTACCACGTATAAAATTTATTATCTTAATATAGGCAGACGTATTATGAATCGCCGACGGTATGATAATTTCGTGGCTTTAGGCTACTTTTTTACGAGGGTCATCATCATATTCTTAAATCATCTTACAAGAACCACGGTGCGATATAGGGTAGTTGATATTCTTATACCACCACTACATAGTTAATATATAGTGTTGGTATTATATGGAAAAATATCAGAAATATTACTATAGAATCAGCCAAGACATCCAGGATGGTATCATTGATATATAATTTTTATGTATATATAACCTTAAGACTGTCGAACGAGTTCTTAATTAATGCGGTCACCCATCTCATAAACATGAACTTTGGAAGTAACCAGTTCTTAATTACCTTGACCATTTTTACGAAACAAATTAATTTATATCTTTGAACTTGATTTAATAACGAACCTTAATCTCGATAGCTGCCGCACATAATTAAGCTCAAGAATCTTCAACTCATAAGGTTATTATTCAATATAATATAAAAACAATGAATCCTGTTCGTGACAATGTTTAGAGTATGTGTTATGAAATTGAACTGGTAAAAGAAAACGCTTTTTTTATAGAGGAGGGTATCCGGTTCATCCGATGTTAAGTGACTACCGCAGCCCATGAACAACCACACCACCAGGGGAATCGCAGGTACGTTGCCAGCCCTTTAGAAAGGAGTAGCTCCTACACTTACATATGTTTTTGTGGATGACCACTTTTATGAGCCACTGCTACGTTGGTTTATTTAGTTAAATATACAGCATAATACGAACGAGATCATAGTTGATTCAATAGTAGGTGGATGCTGTCATCCGGAGACATCTATATCTATTCGGGATTACGAATTAAAACGCAGACGAGTTGTCAGCACACATAAAGAATTTTAGGTTACCAATCAAAACAGTCTCCGGTTCTTGTCACTTTTTACATTGTGATTTCAAACTATTTTAGAAAGATTTAGAATTTCAAAATTCAGAAAATAATGGTCTAGTTCCACCACAGTAGTTCATATAACTGTACGTATCAACAGCTGATTGCCGTTCGATTCCTTAACACGTAGACCGATCCATGAATGGTCGTGCTACAGAAGATTGACTTCTCGTGATTATTATATAAATAACCTAAGCATACGTTTAAGCATGAAAGTTAATTTTAAGCACACTTCAATCTCGTTTTTAAGTAAGGAAACTGATTCATATAGTTTAATATAACTTTCTTCGAAGTCCAGACTCGAACTTAGTCAAGATTATATTACATTCTTTTTTCTATATCTAAATGTCGTATAAGAAACAATTTATTTCATATTTCCTCTTCAATCTTGATATTCAATTCGGTGAATGGGACCACAATTGAAACTTGAGAACTCGTACAATAAAAATAACAGGGATAGCCGTCACCGATCTCGAGTCAACAAAAAGTAACCTTTGATGTGACTTTCAAAACGCTTCGCCTACTAGTGCTTCTCACTCGATTCCCATATAGGTCCGATGTGTAAAAGAAATTATTGAGCTTTTCAATAACTCATGAGTTTTATTTCGATATAAATATATGAGCAGTGATATATCTATAAGTAAATTGTGCCAGCGGGCGAGAATCCACAATCCGAGATCATTCTAGACGACTTAGGGACCTTCAAGAAAAGAGCGTACTCCTTTCTAAAAGGCCAGAAACGCATGGATTAATATTTGACTTAGTGCGATGCCACCAATTAATTTTAAATGTATTACGTTCTGTCGAAGTTCTGGATCAAGTAAATGGCGACACATTTAATATCGCTTTAAAAGTCTTGCCACTAAAAAAAAATACAAATCAAGAAAACTCAGATATTGTTTTAACTGAAAACACGTAAGATATCAGTTTTAGATTACATAGATATTAACAATTTCACACACTCCTCCTAATCTTAAATACATACATCCCTGCTCACGTAGGTCTTTCTGTATACGTCGTACTTTATTCTCTTTATAAAGATAAACCCTATACGATCCGTTTCTCTATGAATATCTGATATGTTAAATTTAAGTCCCACGCTTTCAGAATATTTTATTACCAATATGCTAATAATCCTTCTCTTCATATTTTTTTTTCAATAGTTGATAAGCGTTGGAATGCACGGCTTGTAAATATTCGTTCAGGTAACTTGTGCTTTCAGACGACTGTTCTGGATTTATTATTTACTTGTGTAGTAATATTACTATTTGACGTGCCTTTATCTTTTCTCTGCCTTAACATTATGAAAGAACGTAAATAACTTTACAATTAATAAGGAATAAAAATGATTTTGCACATTCGTCTCTGATTATCATAAATATGCTATTTAATATTCTTTTCGCATTCGGTTGTATACTATTAGCCGCAAATTAAAAGAAAACTCAGGACAATAAACACAAAATTACTAAGTGGTAAGATTTCTTATCCTCGCAAGAGTGTGTCCCGATAGGTATCACCCATTTAAACATTTAGGCCGCTAAGCAGCATTGCCGGAACTCCAACAAAAAAGTATAAAAAGCCGGTATAAATACAGGCTGTAGACATGCTGTGTCAATCATGAATGATTTGTTCGTTTGTGCTGGTACACTTAAAAGTGTTGATTCATCTGTTTTTGAATGTTTAGGTTCAACCAATCACATATAATTGACGAAACCTTTTTAACCTGTGATTGATGTGAATTGTGAATGAGTCTAAAATCGACCAAATCCCGAATGATCTGAATGAATTGTTTTTAGTTTAGGATAATGGAGCCCGAAATGATCCCTCTGAATGATCGATCCGAATGTACCGGTACGCGTTTCGAAATGTACTAGAATGATTCGGTCACGAAAAGGAATGATTGACACATGTCTAACAGGCTGTGTGGAAATATTTCTTGATCTTTAAATATGACATGGTATATCTGTAGCCCTTTTTTTGAAGTTGCGGAGGTCAAATTGCATTTGGTAGAGTGTAAGTGCGTTTGACACTTGTTCTAACCCTAAACTAGCAACCATTAATTTTATGGATAGTAGACAGCGCCACATTTTGATATAAATTACAGACGCATTATATACCGAATATGTATATAAATTCCATCATCTAGGATTCCGTAGGTAACGAATACGTAATATTCTGTTAATATTACATAATTCATGTTTTTTTTGCTGTGTATTTTATTAGCATTTGTGTTGTAGCGTCACGAGAAGATCGGTTATATCGTCGTATAAATATTTCTAAATACTTCTTTTTTTCTATAAATTTTATAGTATGATAAATCCTACATCTTTATAATAAACGATTGTCAAAAAAAGATAAATCCGATATTTATGTAAAACTAGGTAACTTATTTTAAAGCATAACAGTAGACTTTAAATATAAACCAGTGAGAACTGAACAAATAGTGACGCGGCATATTAAAAGTTAAAACGAGTTTGTTCGGGAATCCCTGACTTGGGATAATTGACCAACAGGTGTGGCGGCTACTGTTGTTTATTTTTATTCGTAAAGGCTGTGGGATACAACTTCCAGCCCGGAATTACCTGAGATAATAAAGGTGCCCGATATTACTTCGATTTCGGCCAAAATTAAGCGTGTACCGAAAAGTTCCGACCCTGAATTAAGTAGCATGTTAATTTACATTTTATATGTACTGGATCAATATGTATGCGTGTTTTTATAGTTTTTATAACTTTTGTGTTTTTATATGGAAAAAATTGATCACTATTATTATTTTTATTAACTTACTCGGTAAAACTGTTACGTAAATACTTATATTTTACTTATTATTGTACAGTGCTTCACAAATCTCACGTAGAATAGTGCTAAGTGGTGATGAAACCATAGATGTGAAATCGCACCTTCTTTGCGTAACAAAATCCTATTCACCTTTGCCTTGAAACTACTGTTGCACTAGCGCAATCTATTATCAAATAACAGAACTAAGTTTTCTAGAAAACTCCACACTCGAATTTTCTATACTTAGTCGGTTGGGACCGGTTTTTGCTGGAACATTTTAGATGTTTCGGTGGACAAGGCCTGTATAAAGCCGTTTCGGGCCGAGACCAAGGCAGTATTGAATTGGCTACACAGGCAAAGACTTCAAAGCGAAATAAAATGAACTAAAGTGTTAATTGTGATTAGTTATTAGTGTGTTTAAGTTTTAATTGTTCGGTAATTAAAGTGTCAATTTTGGTAATTCAATCAGCAATTTTTATTGTCACGAACCCTAAGCTCGTAACAATACTCAGGTTGTACCTATTTGAACAGAAAGTTAGACGCTGGCAAATTACTTGCCTACTTTGCAACAAACATTAAGAAAGACGAATATATAATATATAAATGAATAGGCTTTTGCTAAGTCAGTGCGTTTTACTATCTTCGGCTGCATCACCACTTACTATTGGGTGGGATAGTACTCAAGCACCGGCGTATAATAGTAAAAAAGATGAAGCAAACCGTTTTGTCCAGATGCTTTGAATGTCGACAAGATGGGGAAGACATATAATAGCTTCTGAAGTTGGTATTCTCTCGTTCGATATTTTTGCCTTAGTAAGGCACCGAAAACATGAATAATAAACAATTGCGTCAAGAATTCGTATAGAGTTAACTATACGAAAACGTTTACCCAACTGTGACCAAAGTCGTCGGCAGCACAAACGCTTATCTTTTATTCAAGTGTACTCGATAGTATAATGTCCACGATATCTAAACAAACTTTAGAACTAAATATCAAAGTGAACGCGTGAAATCGAACGATACATATGTAAGCCCATTCAAACAGCTACGATTTTGTCATTACTACATTCCACCACAGGCACGGCATTGTAGCTAAATTTAATCCATAGTAGAGTTACCCCTCCGTAAGGACAGGCTCGGACTAGCTTGGTTGCATCTATAGAAGACTTGCCACGATAACTAAAGTCTTCACTGATATCACCCAGTATTTGTAATTCCGTAGGGAATAACCACGTCGCTTGGAGTGCTATAATATCTACATTCTGACACAGACATTGTACACCTTCAATAGATCTACTTTTACAGTTAAAGGCAGCAAATATTGTAGTTAAATTAATATTATTATTACACTTTTCACTACACATTTTATTTTTTATTTTATTGCAATACTCGATTTTGTACTGAAATTTATAAACTTTCGAAAAAAATATTGTATTTGTAGTCTTTTGTTGTGCGTAAAAATAAGAAAACGTGATGAAACTTATTAATAACAGTATGCTAATTAATTTAAACACTTAATAGACAAAACACTATTTATATAATTATTTATGGAGGACTATTTGTAATGTTTATAAAACCATGTTTAGCGTCTTTTGAATTGTGATATCCGAACGTGGCTTTCTTATGATTAAGTATAAACACTTGACTTCAAGCTTCGTGTTGTTTTAAAAGTTTTGTACTTTAAATTTGTTATAATATGTAGTTAATTTTCGCACATAGTTTATAATAATGGCAGATTTTATGGAAAAGTAAGTAACTGTTTTAAAACAAGAGTTTTTAATTATTTTTCAGTCAGTATATTCATTGTATATTGATACTGATTTATTGTGTTAAATAATGAATATTGTTTATTTCTAAGAAATGATGATTTACCGAAACCAGAGAGTTTGCCGCAAGGGCAAAAGTGGTGTGTTAAAAAGTGGAAGGAGCACAATAGAAATCGCATAGACGCGTGACCTTGTCGCCGCTTATATGGGTTAACGAACATAATTCACCATTTTGTGATTTAGTTGTACGGGGAACGTCGTACGTGAATTTCTGTTATTATAAATTTAAGCATAACCAGTTGTAAAAACTAATCAAGGACGTGTAACTAAACTGATAAAGGCATAACATTTCGTCAGTAAGTTGATTATTCACTAATTTTCATTGTTTTAATTCATTTACATGTAAATGAAAACCTAACTATGACATTTATGTTTGCTAAATCATTTATTACTGTTCGTATCTAAAATTACCACTGCTGCTTTTGTTCTACCGTAATACTTGCCACACGCGACGTTGACAAACTCGCCAAGCAATGTAATGTGAAACATTAGATATCACTGTGCATAGCGTATGTTTATAATACGGAAAGATGTGGCGGCATCGGTTTTGAAAGTAATCGAGCGCTAATTCATTTCTATTGTCTTATTATTACGATTTCTGTGGGAAGGAGCTATGTGATTTGCTTCACAGCCAAGGAATCGGAGAGTCAAAAATTAAATGCAAAAAGTAAGTTCTAGTTTTATTGTTCTAAACCCTTCAACATAAATCAAGAGTGGTTACATAAAGTTCTAATTGCACAGTAATTGACAGAATCAGGCGTTACTTTGCGGAAATCCATTACAATAAACATATTAATTAGTTTGCAACATTCCGCTAACTAAAAATACAATGATGTTTCTTACATGGATTGAAGAGCACTTCCCGCCCTCCCTCAATTGCATGCAAAAAATATTAAAACAGTCTCTATACCGACGGAGCCACATACTACCTTAAATTCCCACTAATGGTACGTCTTCAACTAAAAATGTAAGTACTCGTACCCCTATCCATTCACTTAAAAAAAGTAATGATTATAATTTCATAGTAATAGTAGTGTATAATCATAAGTGCTGTTTATTTATAAAATTAAATAAATTATAATAACTACTTATAATTCAAATTGGTTAATACATCTTTTAAATTTTAAATATTTGAAACAAAATTTGGATGCTGTTGCTCATAGACATCTAACATGATTTATCCTTCATTAAGAATCAAAACGAAAATGCGTTGTTACCCCCGAGGACTAAGATAGAGTAGAGAGTAGAAAAAGACGTCTCCGGACCTCTGCACTCACCATACGAAACACAGCAGTATTAAGCTGTTGTTTTATGCTGGTATTCTGTGAGAGCGTGGTCCTTCCCCGGTCGAGACGACCCACTCGTGCTACAACCATAATATGGCTGTAGCGTGGCTCTACCACGTATAAAAGGATGATGAAGACTAGGATAGTCCTGGCTGCAGCAAGGCTCCCGTACTTACCTCCAACCAATCCCAGTTTCCTAACACCACGCACATCTCTAAAACCTTCCAGATCACCAACACCGCAGAAATCTCCAACTATCCTCAACAGGCATCCAACTCCACAACCTCCATTTTAGCGTCACCAACCCAAAAACAAACTACTTAGATCATTACAGAAATTTTTATTGTTTTATATTTATATTTTTTTTTAAGTGAAGGGAATATAGGGGATGATAATAAAGATAGAAATTGTGTTTATATAATTAGAACAAGAGAGGATTCAACACAGAAGATATTGAACTTCGTTGACGTGATACTGAGCAACAGTTCCAAGCTTAGTGTGATAATATATATTATAATACATATTATTACACTGAGAATAGAAAAAATATTCTGAAAACTAAAGAGGTAAGAACAAAACCAAATCAAAACATTATTCAAACTATCTACATATACAACAAAATACAGAATCAAATTAATTACAAAAAAGTTGGGTTCAATAGAAACAGAAAAAGTTTTTTTTTAGTTCAATATAATAGTTTTGATAGTACTTATTTAAAGTCACTCGTATGTTTATTTTACCACTGGTTCGGAAAATTGTGTTCAGGAAAAAATCACCACGAAATCCTGCGGAAAATTTAAAAAACTCAATTGACTGTACAAATCATATGGGAAATAGTTTAGTAGCGATTATCTCATACCCAGGGGTATTGTATCTATAAATTTCTTAAAACATATTATAATAACCCTTTTTATATACATTTGCTTATTTTTTTTTAACTTGGCATTGGATTACATATATTATAATAATTGTTATATACAGCTACCGCGCTTCATAGGTGAATTGTCAACCGCAGTTTTTTATTTATTAATTGTTATAAGGAAGAGGCCCATCTCCTGTTTTGGTTTCTCTGTCGCTTCTTACGACTAAAGATATAGGTTAGTATGTCCACTCTTTTTTGACTTTTACCGTTAAACTTACAACTTGAACATTGAGAGAATTAAAATGCTTTCTGAAATAAAACAAATGTTCAGTCTTCTTTTGTGCAAAAAAGTAACACCCGCTATCGTGTATGTTCTAAAAAACCTGTAAGAATTTAATTTTTTTTTAATTTAATTACATTAGAGAAATTAAAAAAGCCATAAATAACTATGTGAAGTACTTTTGCTTTATGATGTCACTCTCAGCCTTTGATGTGGGGAACCTGATAAAGGTATTGGCTATTACTTATTGACTGTAAAGTGCCTCCGTAACTTGTGAGACACATTTGCTGACACTTGTTTGGCTCAAGTTCTTACCCATACCGACTAAATGTTGATAGTAGCCTGTTGCGTGAAATGATAAAGCACAAACGAATAACCTAAAGCAAAAATGAAAAAAATGGAGCATAGGAACATAATAACTACAAAGGTACATTAATTATGAGTATTACTTTTTCATACTTTAAGCTCTGAGCTCATTCTTTTACTCCCTCTCAAGTTTGTTTAAGAGTAAAATTGATGGCAAAGGAATATAAATACATTGTTACTTAATCAGTATCTTTTTTAAAATTCCGATTCAGAAATATCTATAGGGTATTTTCAGTTTGCCGAGGAAAAACCCGTTAAGTAATACCACTTAAGACATTTTTGTTTAAACGGCTATAAAAATAAAATTATCATTAATCAATTAAGTAATTATAATTAGGGTACTTATATAATATACTAATTTATATTTTAAGAAGTAAATTTTTCGTACCTTAATTCTCATCTATGCTTTCTTGCCTTGACTACGAAACGCCTCACGTAATATTAAAAAGATATTGATCTCATTCTCTTTGTTCTTAATTAAAATATTTAAAATTTACATCAATGAAAATCTCATAGAAGCTTTAAACTAAGACTTCTCGATAGCGTCGTCTCCGTAAAAATGTTGGAGAGAACGATTTCGTAGTTCTCTACAGTGGACAGACGACAACGTACGTCAAAAAAGATTTTTGCTGCCGATTGCCACACATTTTGTGTTCATTATATTATTTCTACTACAATATTGTGTACTATTGTAAACTATTACTTAAGCAATACGATACCTATGCATTACGCAGCGATAGATATTCGTGTTTCTCAACTTTAGTAACAAATACATAAGCGTATCTATGTGATGATATGTATGAATGACCGCTGTTCAAATTCCAATACAAAATTTCACTTAAACTAAACTGTCACGTAAACTATACTTTAGATAAAAAAGTAAAGAAGTTTTGTTAAAACTTATTTTCCCTTAGATTACACTGCAAGTAATGTATACTGGGAAGGTAAAAACTTTTCTCAACATCTTACGGCGTCATGATATCTAGAGTTTTAGATTGAATTTAGGTCAAAAATAGAATAATACGTGCTGGATACTTTTTCGGTATTATGATGATAAAGTTTATATAATAAGTGGTATTATAAACCACTATCATTCATCGAAATAAATTTACGTATTATCAATGACATTTTATATTATGTTATTAAGAAGGCTAGAAAAAATAAATAAAAATAACAATTGCGAAACCCGTTGCATTATATTTTGTGAAATATTTGAGGTAATCTGTAATGCGGAACCATACCTTACGTGTGTCCCAAAACCCTATTAAAACGTTTCTACGTCAGCCATTAAATTGGTGTGTCCTTTCAAACGATTTTTGACCACGACGACAAATTCAGAACAAATTTATAAACTGGGCCATTGTACACATAACCAAACTAAGCCCAATGACTCAAACTGGGACTGAAACTGACTTCGTGCCACTGAAATAATAGTCGGATACTGTGACCACTGAACAATACCTGCGCCAGTTACTGCTTAAGTAAAAGTTAAGTTGTCGTCAAGGGTAGGTCATACAGTCAGATGTTTTATTAATTTTCTGTTGAGTTATACATATAAGCTCCAAAAATACTTACTACTGTAACTAGATTTATTTGATTCCCAAATACTAGAGAGTTAGTTGTGAAAGCATGTTTTGAAGGTAATGATGTACGTAGTCACGGAATGGGAGAATTATTGTCGTATCAATTCCATTTAAAGGTACGCCTTTAAAACGACTTTTGTTACAAATAATGGTTTCGGTTTCCCGGAAATGTATATTTTAGTAGTGTATAATTGTCCACGTTCCTCTAACTAGAACATAAACCAATAATAAATACCATTATTGATTATATCAATATTATTTACAAAATGCACTTGCCATGCCAAACAAACTGTAAAGTTATCACTTTCGTAAAAAAAGAAGAAGAAATAAAAAAAGGAAAGCTATGAAAATTATATCAGATAATAAATATAATGTGCATTTAAGAAAATAACAGAGTCCGGAATTGTTTGCCTTTACCACTTTACCCAGAAACTAAAGTATCATCTAACACACATCTTATATGCTAGTAATAGTACCTGGATGACCGAGCTTTGCTCGGTATTTTTTTCGGAAATCGTGTGTTTTGGAAATTGTATTTAGATACAAATTACATACTGATCAAATATTAATAATATTTTTGATCTTACCGACATAATAGACAAAACTGAACTGGTCATTTGAATAAAAAAATTTCGTGTATTTAAAAAAATACTAAAAAAAAGGGCTCGAAATAATAAATTTTCTCACAAAGAAGGGAACTTGAAAAAAAGTGAAAAAAGTCTGACCGTGGACAGGACTACAACCAAGGCGCTGTGATTTCGCGACGACCCGATACCCACTTTATCTATTACGATCATTACTAGTGTCAAAATTTACCTTCTTATATTGTAGCAGTTTTTCATTGCCTAAAAACAAGGACAAAACGACATTTTCTAAAAATGAATCCTTGCTTGATAACAATACTTTAGGCGTTCAGCAATTAATCGGATTATTTGTTTTGACTCTCGTTACGTGTTAAAATAATTTATATTATAAATACCATTGACTATTAAATAAAACCAACATTATGGATTTTATCGCATTTTGCGTGTGTTTGAATGGTTTCTTAGACGGTTTATATTCACATTTGGTTCCGATAGGTGGCGCTGCTGTCGAGATTCAGATATCACCCGTGCGAAGTCGGGTTGGATCGCTAGTTTTATTCATTGTATAATCCCTATTACTATGGTTGTAGCATGAATGGAGAATGGGTCGGCTCGATCGAGGATGGACCACGCTCTCACAGTCACATTATATTAGGGTCAAATAGCAGCTTAATGCTGCTGTGTTTCGTATGGTGAGTGTAGAGAATCGGAGACCCCTTTTACTGCAAACGAGGTACTCCATCTTAGTCCTCAGGGGAGAAAACGCATCTGCATTTTTATTCTTAACTGAGTTTAGATGTAGATGTCTACGGGCCACGGCATTCGCGTACCATCAGGTGGACTGTGTGCTTGTTAGTTACTCGTAACAATAAAAAACATGTTTTCTGACTGCAGATTCAACCGTCAGTGTTTCACGTCAGTTATGTATTTTTTGCGCGGGTTATTATCGGTCTTTTTGGTTATTCTATGTAAGAGAGACCACTTTCGCGCATAAGTTTGTACGCTTCTGCATCTTTTGGAGGGATATTTCTCTTAACGGACGGATTAAAATCTGTAATATTCATTTAAATATTTGCGCACAAGTTAGTACGCTTCTGCATCTTTTGGAGGGATATTTCTCTTACCGGATGGATTAAAGTCTGTAATATTCATTTAAATGTAATTAATCATCACAAATAACAAATTCAATAAATAAACTGAATTGCGTTTATCTAAGAATTCAAGATTTTTCATCAATATTTTATATCAATGTAAAGTGTAGTGGTAAATATTAAGTTAATCTTGAATAAAATAAGTTATTTTAAATTTGAAATTATTTACTGAAAAGGTAAAGTAGTAAGAAGATGAAAACCATTTGTCAGATAAATAAGAAACTACTTTAGGACCCTCAACTAATTGCATGTCTAATAGCGATCAGTATTGTGATGAGCTTACAAAGCAAATACGAGCAAATTTCGCCCTTCAACAAAACACAATTACCTCTATAATGGCCTACACGTTCCCCACACATGTCACGCAAAACGTGTTGCCTTGTGTACGTCAGTCACACACCTCGCAAATTACTCTGTCGCTGAAAGATAATTTTGCTACGTGACTCGTACAATACAGACTGTCAACTGACGAGAGGTTGTTTCAAACTTACAATTTTAAGTGAAAATATACAAAAATGCCTATGTTTCCTGTTCTAATGCAAAACAAATTTTGTACAAGACGCTTATTACACGACAAAATGATTTTATGCATAAATTATGCTTTTATTGCATATATTATATCCGTTTATCATATAGATCGGTAGCACTAACATTGGTAGCACAGTGCCTGTCATTGCGGTGCCTCGGCGCGATTTTAATTCTACGTACAATGAATGGTATCGAAAATCGATGTTTTATAATATGCAATGTGATCCACGACACCGTGTAGTGGTGGTGTATGAATATCCACTACACGATATCTTCCCGTGGGTGTCCTAAGAGGAGACGGACGGACACTGAAACAGAGGATGCGCAGCAGCCTCCGCCTGATAAGATCCTAAGACAATAAAAAGCTGCGGTTGCCATCTACGGAAATATCCCCCCAAGTTCAAAAGTAGACTTTTATAGGCTATAATATATGTATGATATGTTACGTAATGTACTGTATACTTGTATAATGCTAGTACGACACAAGAGAAAACTCTTCAAATGCGGTGATATAACTTAGAATAAAATTAAATCGTACAACCTAGCTACATGCATTGCGTATTTGTTCGTCATTATTACACTGTTACACCCTGAATTTCCGGAGATTCAAGGTCATATTAATTCATAACAGCTTATAAAATTCCACCGCTGAACAGAGGTCATAGATTTCCTCATATGGGGTGATCCCGCCATATATACTCGGTTTGACAGTCGAGTTAGCAACTCTGTACCAGCGTTTGACTACAATTCCACTTGATGATAAGTGATGATACATTCGAAGATGGTATAGCGCACTGACTTAACAAAAGCCTATTTATTCTTGTCTTTAAGAAGCCCACATGGTTATCGGATGTAAAGTCAGATGCTGGCCGCTTATAACACTCCTCAGCTGTACGCATGACGGACGATGAAGCAAAAGTAATAGAAACGTAGATACTGCCGTCCATCTCCTGCTCCAATTCCTCTCTGCTGCCCCTTACGATACGTACAAGACCTTATAGGGCAGTGGAAATTGTTACACCGCCCCAACAAAGCTATGTTCATAGTAATTAATCGTGAGATTTTATTAATTCATCTTATTTAATATAAAATGTATTAAAATAGTTACTCAACTTCAATTATTATAATTACATACTTTCAAATTTGTAAATGTTAATAATTTAGAACAATATTTATTATGAAGGCGACGATAAGATGTGCCGTTAAGACAATGTACGAGTAATTCATTGAATTAGGTGGTATTTTGCGAGAAGTCATTATATTAAAGACGTGAAAATTAATATACTTAGATCGCAGAGGCTATTACTCTGGATATCGGCTCGTTTAGAAGTAAAACACGTGTCGTATTATTGTTTATGGGGTGTTTTCTAGAATTTGGTCAGTTTAGTGTAAGATGCAGAGGTGTTGGATGTCGTGGGGTCGATTTTAGTAGTCGCACTGATAGAGCACGCGATTGTGGAGGGAGACAGGGAGAGGCTCTTAACTTGGTAATAACATATTGTATTTTATGTGATAAATTTTTACATCTCCAATTTAAGGTAGAGCTGAAGTGGCTTCGGGGTTAACTGCTAGTCGTAAATTTCATAGTTTACGAGATAATTTCAAATTTAACATCGTATTATAACATGCATGTTTGAATACTAAAATTCGAGTAGATATGAAGTCCGCTAATACAGACTTATTATTCCGTAATCTTCTTAAAAATAAGTGGAAGCCTGTGCCCAGCAGTGGTGCGTGGGCTGCAACTTTACTTTTTATTTAGCACAAGAACCAAGTATTTACTAGCTGGTAAAGTAGGGTTCTCTGTATACCTTTTACAGCTTAAATTAAAAAAAAACAAATAAGGGGATTTGAGTCCAGAATTAGGCATTTTCGTTTTTGGCTCCAAGCTAATATTAGTTGTGAATATGAGACATTTTGGTCCACTTTATAAACTAGCTTTCTAGGCAGACGTTTTTGTGACCTTTTCGACGACCTTTTGTTATGTTATATTAAAAATCCCTAAATTCGCAAAAAAAAAATTGGGTCACTCATGGGCAAAAACTATCCTGTCTCATAAGTTGGACCAAACTGCACACGGTTTGCAAATTTGATTAAAATCGGTTAAGTAGT
>DWHP01000139.1:0-23967 GCA_018247895.1 Parnassius honrathi
GTATATTTATGACGTACATGATATGTTTTTTTTTTTTTTTTTATGTTTACAAACGAGCACGTAGTCCACCTGATGGTAAGTGGTTTCGCTGGCCCATAAACATCTACATCTATCCTCGATTATGAATCAAAATACAGATGCGTTGTCACCCTTGAGGACTAAGACGGAATGCCTCGTTTCCAGTAAAAAGGGTCTCCGGTTCTCTACGCTCACCAAACAAAATACTACAGCGTAAGCTGCTATTTTTTGCTGGAATTCTGTGAGAGCGCGGTCCCTCCCCAGTCGAGCCGACCCATTCGTGCTACAGCTATACTACTAATAATTGCAGCATGGCTCTATCACGTATAAAACCAGACATTGAACATATGTGACGTTAAAAACCAGAGTCGTGAAAAGAATAGGATGTATAAATAATGACATTTCCTAAGTAATGAGTACAAAGTGTTTTGAATTGAAATATAAAAAAGAGCTTCAATTATATAGCTAAATTATAGAGTCATTATTATCATCCTCATTAAAACCATTAACAAGTCCACTGTTAAACATATACCCCTCCATAAATAATGGCATGACGACACAAAGCACGATCCTGAGCCACCTGCATCAGCCGACTTCCTGGATATCTTACCAGGTCATCGCTACATCTAGTGAGTGGCCGTCCTAAATTTCACTTAAGGGTACAGAGCCACTTGTAAACTTTTCTTCCCCATCGGCTGAAGCGAGCTATGTAGCCGGTCCATAGCCACTTCAACTTATTAATCCGTTGGGCTACGTCGGTAAATCTGCTTCTAATATACATATCCTCATTTCTAAATATATCACGTAGAGAAACCGTGACGATAGCCCTCTCCGTAACTCGCTAAGCGACCTTGAGTTTTCACATACTGCCAGCAGTAAAGTGGCGGTGCTCACCGTGTAGCAGCGGTAAAAGAATATCCACTACCCTATATCTTCCCATGGGTGATATAAGAGCTGAAAGAGGGAATATAAGACAGGAGATGGGCAGCAGCATTTTTCTGGTAACAGCAAAAACTACAATTAAAAACCGGTTTCCAACCAGCTTCTCAAGCGTGGCAACTATGGCAAACATCACCTCATGCACAACGACAATGTTAAAATAAGTTAAAGTTACAGCCTTTGTACGTGCCACCGCTGGGCACAAGCCTCCTCTCATTTCGGAGATGGTTTTATGGCAAAGAAGTGTCCGCCACGCTGCCCCAATCCATGTTGGCGAACTTCACATATTTTCAAAATATTTTTTTTAGACATGCAGGTTTCGTCACGATGTTGTCCTTCACCGCCGAGCAAGTGGTAACTCAGCATTTAAAATTGCGATTAACTATTTCATTGGTGCTGGCGGGGATCGAACGATAATAGAGTAAACAAATCTAATATTACATACGTATTTCTATATAAGTAAAGTAAATAATTATTTTACAACCATAAATTTCAGTAAATGTTTTTATTACCAACATTAACAACGTTAAACTAATTTAGTCTCCCTTACGCATCTCGGGTAACTTTGAGAGGCAAGATTAAAATTTTGAAGTTCACTTGTGTCTTTATGATTCGTTAGGGCTATTTGATTTTTGTTAATTATATTAATATTAGAATATTGTTCATTAATAATGTCTACAATATTTCTTTTAAATGTTAGCCCCGAAATTAATAATAACCTATTTATAACACTATAACTGAAATTAAATAAAAAGGTGTTATTTAAAGAGAATTCAAGTTTTTGTCAGCGGAGAAACGTAATCTAGCAGCAGAAATAGATAATTGGTCAGCAAACCACAGCTAGCAAACATTATTGAATCAATCGGCAATTTTTGACATTCTGGACGACTGTAATTTTTTAGTTCAACGAGTTCAATTTTGTTAATATTATATTTTATATCATTATAGCATACAGTGTGTGTCATTATAGTGTACCATAGGTGCACCTCGAACCTACTGTCAAAAAATTTACATGAACAACAATACAACAAGAACTGAAGATTCAATGTCAATGTCGATCTTGCTGATCAAGTAAGAATTTTGCGGATTGACTGTTTATTGGGCAAACTCATATTATTGGAAGCTGCTTATTTATGATTAAATTACTGAACATTATCAAGATTATTCGCAAAACAAGAATTGCCGAATTTTTTATTTTACTGCAAACAGAATCATTAAATGCTAACCAAACGATTTCGATGCTGTTTTTGTGGCTAACTAAATTTAATTACTTCTCATACATAAAATACTTAAAATATTTAAACGGAATTGGATCAGTTCCACAGCTGGGCTGGAAGTCTTTTCCATAAAAAGGCGTTAGCGGTATTAGACGTTTCGCACTTTCCCGTTGCCTTCTTCGGCCCGTTTGGTTATTTTATATTTGGTATAATCATTCATTCATTGCAGCCTATCAAAAGTTGTCTGCTGTTCATAGGACTCATCCAAAGATTGTCTCTTAAGGGAAATTCGTCATAGTTAAGGCAATTAACAGGTAACCGCAGTTTTGCATTTTTTGACGTGACAACTTCTTATAAATCGATGAACGCCGGCTGCACGCACAAAAAAAAGGATGACTCATTCTAACGTTACGCTAATTGCAACGTTTCGATCGGATCGAGAGCGCAGCACAAGCGAGCAAAAGGCACGGGCTAGCAAAAGGCATGATCGGCTTGAGCGTTTGGCTTGCGCCGCATCTATCTGTTTTCCACAAAGTATGCAATTATATCATCAATGTTTTTTTATGACGTTGTCACGTTGAACTATCGTCGGTAAGCCGACTTTACAGACAATCAATGTTTTCAGTTGAAGGAGAATGCTTTTACCCATTTTCTGTTTTAGTCTCTCGCTGTCGCTTCTCACAACACCCACGGGATGATATAAGGTAGTGATTATTGTTACGCTGCCACTACACAGCAAATGTCGTAATAAAAATTGTACACACATAGTATATTTCAGATAGTTATATCTTTGTCTATCAGACGCTATTAATTCTTTTCAGCTTCCATTTAGGCGTCCTTAACAAAAACCACACGACGAAAGAATTATTCTTAGATTATCTATAGATTATTTTTCACCGGCATTACATAACAAATCCAATTTATTTTAAAATAAATATTAATGAAATGGTCTAATTATAAAGCGGGAAATTTAATCAAATTTATCAAATAAAAAAATAACATCCAACATATTTTAAACAAGTAATTATAAAAATAATGACATTAATGGCATCAAAGACATTTATTCTCGTGAGAATTTACAAAAAATCACTTAAATGAGAAACACATCAAAACAAAACACATAATGACTGTTAGGTACTAAGTGGTTACCGAGCGTGCCAGGCAAAAGTGCACAAATATTTTATGTTACAAAAATATATAAATAGTGCGGGTAGAAATATTACCATCATAACAGGATTGAAGATCGCCCGTGCAAACAAACACAAACGGTGCAAGCGAACACAGATACGTGGATAAATAATGTAATAAATTGTAATAAGTAAATATTAATAAAATAAAAAATAGGAAAATAATTGAATTACATTAATTTGTTTTAACACGAGTGTAAATTGTAAACAGAAATTAATTAAATTATCAATTTACATTAGCGGTATTTTAAAATTAAACAGAGCAACACAAAAACATTTTTGGTTTATTATTTATATTCAAGAATTATAATGGAGTTTAACGCTTAATATCAATGTGCCTACGGTAACTAAACATACTTGCTTTATAATTATATAGCTTTTGGAACATTGCAAGTTACAAATATTAAAAAGAAGAAAAAAAAATGATTTTGTTTTCGTACAGGGTTATTTAAATATGAATTATGTTACAATTGTCTAATGGGATAGGCTAATTTTAGTTTTAACAAACCTTCCGATGACTTTAATTGCCCGGAAAGCATAGTTAGGTGATAGACGCTGGCGTAAAAGATAGTATCCTGCAGCATGCATAGCGACTAACATCAGAAATAGCATGCCAATGTCGACCCAGAACGAAACTCCGGACATACCCATCAGCTTTACGAAGTAACTGCAAAATAAAAAAGTAAAGCTGTATTCAAGGTGTTTTAGGCTTGATGATGACGATCATAATCAATTTAAACCACGCTAATATCTTCCGGATATAATAAAAGTTGTAAATATGAACACACATAATATGGTGCTCCAGTGTAGCCTTCACAACTTTATCCGATGGCAGCGTAAGTCTGCAGCCTATAAACGTTCCAAAGCTGGGCAAAGGTCTGTGAAGCATGTGTCGTTTAGAGACGTCTGGTACTGTACTCGGCTATATTTTTTATAGAATAAAGGCGACATACCACACAGTCTATCTGATGGTGAATGAATGCTGTGGCCCATCGACATTTACATAAACCCTTGATTAAGAATCAAAGCGGAGATGCGTTGTCATCTGTGAGAACTTAGACAGAATGTCTCATTTCCAGTAAAAAGGGTCTTCAGTTCTCTACACTCATTATACGAAATACACTTTTGTCTGGTATTCCGTTGATATTCAGATTTACAATGCGACCGACTAATATACAGCTTATGACTTTGATAGGCTCGTGAAAAAGAAGTAAGTATAATAAATTAGCAGCAAAAAGACTCACTTAGGATTTTTATATTCACAATAGGTGACGTGATCAGGACAAATGAGGTCGCCTCTTGGTGGCCCGTAGATGGCAACGACGAGACCCTCCAACCCATACCGCATGAAGGAACAATATCTTGCCAACTTCCACAGTATTGGTAGTGGCTGATCCCCACTACCCATTCCATATACTGCCAGGAGCATTAGCGGTACGCTAAGGACTGGGCCCATGAATACTGAATTCTAGGAAAAAGAATACAAGTATTCATTAGTAAATTTGAGGAAAAAGAAGTTGATTTAGGCCTTTCATTTAGCTCAAAAAGTATTTAAATTTGAAGAATATAGACATGTGTCAATCATGAACGATTCGTTCGTTTGAGCCGGTACACTTAAAAGTATTGATGATTCATTCATCTATTTTTCAGTTCCGGTACAACCAATCACAAACAATTGACGGAACCTTTTTAACTCATGGTTGGTGTGAATTGTGAATGAGTCGAAAATCGACCATATTCCGAGTGATTTGAATGAATTGTTTTAAGTGTAGGGTACACAATGCAGTGCAAGTATTCGAAAGTGTTGTCAAGTTAGGTGAAAATAAAAATTTACGGATCGTAATTTAAAAATGAGCATTTCTCTGCCTTATTGAGGTTTAAGTTACTGCGTTTGTTACGTAATGTTAAGCCTGCTTTCTAATATATGCGTTCACAGGACAGATAAAAGTTTAATTTTATTTCAAATATACGTTACAATCCCTATTTTTAAACATGTAAAGCCTAAACTTTAGTGATCTAAATCATAACAAAGCTTTCCACTAAAATTGCTTAGCTATGTAATAAACAGCGCCATCTAAATCGTTCTTTAGTTAAAGATTAAAGTCATTCTCATTTTATCGAAGTTGAACCAAAATTGATGAGACTCTGAAGGTGGCACGCACAATAGATGGCCTAAACACAAAAAAATAATATGAATCAGTAAGATGAAATTGTCTATTAATGGAAATGAAATTAAAAAAGTTACAAATTTGTTAAATAAATATAACATACAACAATATTGAATAAAGTTATCATGTTTGCCATTCCATTAATAATATCCCGACTGATTTATGTTGTTTTTGTGTTTATGCCATCTTGCATCTGTTGTACTTACCACCTTAAAAGTAAATACATTTGTGCTCGATAAAATGACTTTATTACCTATACCATGTAGTAGATGGCGCTATTATAAAGTCAAATAGGTAATTTTCAGTTCCCAATGGATTTCACAGACTTACAGAGTACTGGAGCCCAAAATGATCCATTTGAATAAGCTATCCGATGGACCGGTACGCCTGACGAAATGTACTAGAATAATTCGGTCACGAGAAGTGAGAGACGATGATTGACACATGTCTGAAGGAATAAAATAGTTAACTACGCAATTTATTTAAAACTGTACGTACATATGGGTGGAAAAAATCATATTTCTTCCGGTAGATGGCGGTGTTACCACTTATTTATTATGGACGTAAAATATCGAGACCGGCGATGCACAACATTAAAGGTTCAAGACGTCTAGCACTGCAACGGTTAAGCCACCAAATTAAATGATTAAGGCAAATTCTTTCTACAATGGAAACTTGCGTCCTGGGCCCTAAGAGCGATTGAAATGCCTAAATTCTTGGATATTTAATTAAAGGTTACAATGACCATTAATTTAATCCGCATAGAAAAATATTTAATATTCCAAACAGATATCCGAACCAAGCCTACATCTCTAATGAAATTAGTGGGTTTTTTTTAATTTCAATAATCTCACATATCGTCCTGGGTAGGAATTGATGTTCTTTCGCAAGGATTTGTGGTCTATCACATCAGGCCTGTCTATGACATAATTACAAACTGCAGAAATCCTAGGAGGTTCTTTTGGATAGGCCCATGTCTAACGGTAGTTTTACGCGTTGATGGTGAATAAGGAGAAGAAGAAATAGAAATTATTTATACAGCACAAATATAAAAGTGATCACTTACAACGACACTTAAACTAGACGATATCGCAGTTCCCATACTCTCCGATATCAAAGCGACCAGTATGCACACCGATACGAACATCAATATTCTCGACGTCTCCATCGGTTGTGACGTCAGTGGGTACACGATGGACAAGTATATCAAGGAGAAGAATATGGTCGCTGGTGTACGGGAAATGACCAAAGCGGCGTAGTATGGTTTGAGGCCGTACCAACGGTTAAAATATTCTCTTCTAATTAGTTGCACTTCTTTTGGAACTGAAAATAAAATTAAAATGTTGTAAAGACGACCAGTAAGTTAACGAAAATATTTTAATTTTATCCGTAAATATGAGTTTGAGATATATATTGAAATTTGAACAATTTTAGTTTAAATTTAGTTTTAATTTTATTAAAAATTTTCAAACCTAAGTAGTACAGACAAGTGGTATGAAACGGCTTGATACAAGGAGCTGTGAACAACTACATAGTTATGCACGGACACCCAGCAGTAAACTTGAACAGGATGTTTAAGGTAATTTTATGATAATGGTTTCCTATCTTTATATACAGACTGTCCCATAAGTCGACATCAAGCCGGAATCGGGTGACAGGTCAAGTCATACTCGTAATAGTTAACAGACAACTCTAAAAAGTATATTATTACTATTTTACAAATTACAGGCATTTTAAAAAATATCGAGATAGTCTACACCAGATTTTTTTTTAAATATTTTCTGTTAACTATTGTCTTGACCTATCACCCGATTTCGGCTTGACGTCGACTTCTGGGACAGCCTATATATAATTATTCTACCCGTGTGTATGAGACTGAACTCCGCCTAAACTGCTGGACCGATTCTGTTAAAATGATGTGTGTGTGTGTGTGTGTGTGTGTGTGTGTGTGTGTGTTTGCGTTTGCGTGCGTGTGTGTGTGCATGCATGTGCGTGCGTGTGCATGCGTGTGAGTGCGTGCGCGTATGCGTGCGTGAGTGTTCGTGTGCGTGTACGTGTGTGCGTGTTGTCGTGCGCGTGTTCGTGAGCGTATACGTGTGCGCGTGCATGTGGGCGTGCGCGTGCGCGTGCGGCGCGTGCGTGTGCGCGCTCGCGCATGTGTGTGAGTGTGTGTGTGCGATTAAGTTGATTCGGGAATGGTATAGATTCACAATTGGACCTAGTAGGTGACGCTGTTGTAAAAATCCAGAAATTATGCCAAAATTTCAAGATGCGAAGCCGCGGCTGATCGCTAGTATTTATTAATAAGTTAATTTCATTTAGTGCTGCTACTAATAATACACTACAAATCATTTATTCATCGCTCGTAACAGCATATCAAAGTCCACTACTGAACATAGGCTTCTTCAAGGGATGTCTCATAAGGGGGGTCCACTGCAGAACATAGGCCTTTCTATATAATGTCTCATAAGCGGGATATTTTCCACAGTTGTCACGCTTAGCAGGCGGGTTCGCAACCGCAGTTTTCATTTATATAATAAGGGTGACAAACAAGCACATCGTCAACGTGATAGTATGTGGATGCTGTGGCTCATTGACATCTACAATATTCCTGGATTAAAAATCAAAATGTCATTGCGTTTTCAATGTCACGCCTGAAGGCTAAGAAAGACATTCTTTCTTAGTCCTTACCAGTGAAAACAGTCTTTTTTTTGAAGATGGGCAAACGAGCATGCGGCTCACTTCATGGTAAGTGACTACCGCCGCCCATGAACAATCGCAAAAGCAGAAAAATTGCAGGTGCGTTGGCGGCCTTTTAAAACGGAGTAAGCTATTTTCTTGAAGGTCCCTAAGTCGTATCGGTACGGAAAAATCTCCGGTGGTAAATGATATCACAAAGAGGTTGTGCGGGAAAGAAAACTCCTAGTAAAACGCACAGTGGTGGACCGCCAAGATCCAGATGGTGTAAATGGTATCGTGGGTGTTGTCGCGATGTGCGTTCATGAAATTTAGCGACTGGGATTAAACCGAACAATTCCTCAGAGCACTCCCCATGGTAAATGCGATCATAAATAATCATAAAAGTTCTCTAATCTTACCAACACAGCAGCATTAAGCCGCTATTTTAAGCTCGTATTCTGTGAGATCGTAGTCCTTTCCCGGTCAAGCCGACCTGTGTTGGTTGTAACCACAACGTAACTCTACCACGTTACTTTACCAATAGGATTGTGTACTCGTTTGTCACTCTTAATTCTTTGATAACGGACATGTATTGTAAATAAAGGAGCAATAATAAGTATTTTCACACATTACCTAGAAAGTATCTAGATACGTCCTCACAACCCATGAATGTGCGCAATAATATTCAAAACATAGCGTAAAAAGCAAAGAGTCATTTTGTAAAATATCAAAAATGGGTTTAATAAGATTTTTTCTACTCACAGGCTAATAATATCGGCATCATTGGGACGTAGAGCATAGCGATAATGCACGCATAGCAGAATCCAAAATTGAATATGGTTTTGGAGGCGTCAAAACCAATTCGATAAAACAACATGGCGATTATTACACCTAGGAACAAGTGCAGCCCTACTCGGAGCCATAAATAGTCCTGGAAGTAATATAACAGGTCCTTGATAAAAGTATTTACATTTATATTTTTACGTAAACAGTTTGTACAATATTTATAACAATATAATCTAAAATTATCATATTAAAGCTCTTCCTAAAGTATAGTGCTTAGGACGATGTCTGCGTTTCATCGCTGAATGCTCACATACTGTAATCCTACTGACATTCTGTATCCTTCAGACCGGACACACGCACTGTTTTTTTTCTAGGATTTTCTTTCTTAGGATTTTCTCCTGTATCGTGGGGCAGTTTACAAACACAAATTTCACAAGGACAAACATCCAGACGCGCAACAATTACTTCTAGGCCATACAAATACTTGTTCCGTGCGGGATTCGAACCCGCGACCCCCAGCGCAGCCGCTCATTGCTGAGCCACTGCGCCATGGAGCCGTCAAACCGAGCCGTGTTGTTTGGCGCCAGAAATAGACAAGACGTTGTAACTATCGAGATGTGATCTGATAATATTTTTGATCGAGCGGGTAGGCATATCGTAGGGGAGTAGTTCTTTTTTTTTAAAATTAAGGTATGTGAGGGTAATATGGACACCTTAAGTTTTACCGGCCTATATAACCAAAACTTGGAGGAGGTCAGAGACAAAAACACAAAATTGTATACTATATCTAATATAATAAGAAAATAATAGCAAACAAGCCTTGGCAATAACTATGAACACTTCGAAAAATCAACTTACAAAAAACTAACTACACTACACCATACTAAAATCGACTGAAATATTTACTACGTATATAGTATCAACCGCCAAAATGGCGTCGTAAAGCAGCGTCCTTTTGACCCTTTATTATTTGATTGACTGATGAAGAGCCATCTATGCAAACAAGGCTGTTGTTTTAGAGTTATAAGAAAGTGACCATATCAACCAGATGACTATATTACCTTCACGTACTATATTAATTATCATGGAATAAGTAACATAGCAGCCTTGCGCGTATGGCATGGTAAGGGAAGCGTAGGGGGATGACCTGGTTGGTAGGGATTCAGGAAGCCGATAGATGCAGGTTACACAGGATCGAACTTAGTGGCATTCATTGAAGCCTACGTTCATCAATGCGATGTTGATGATGATATAACATTCATTATAACCTACTAAAGTCTGGTGAACATAGACCTCCCCATAGATTGGATTATAAGAGGGATATTTGACATAGTTGTTGTGAGGCATTAAAACTTATTCCTCAGAAATGACAACCTTCTTTGAAGTTGGTTGCTGGGGCCAATAAGCTGTAGTAACCGCTTACCACGCGGTGGACTGTGAGTTCATTCGTCACTTAATTTAAAAAAGAAAGTTTTTTGATGTGTTTATTTCAAAATAAAGTATTCAACAAATTCACTTACCCTGTTTCTTACTGTCTGCAACAACATCCTCTTTAGTAAAACAACGAACTGCGTAGACGCCGTGCTTTCATATCTGTAGGTGTGCTTCTGTACTCCACCTGTATTCAGTTGCTCGATCTCCATGTCCTCGTACCGGTCCTCGACTTCGTAGTCTCTCCAGCGCTGACACTTACCGTTGTCAACTGCCGCCACCATTCGGTCCACGTGCGGGCCATATTCTCCGCTCGATACCTCTATCACTGAAATCCAATATTTAATAATATACCACTACTATCAAATAGAAAACGTGGTAGCTCAGATGGTTAGCGCTCGCTGTAAATTTCACAGCATGCGAGCAAACCGGGTTCGATCCTCGCCAGCACCAATGAAATTGTTAATTGAAATTTTATGTGCTGATTTACAACGTACTCGGCGGTGATGGAAAACATCGTGAGGAAACCTGCATGTCTAAGAAATAAGAAAAAATATATTTCGAAGACATGTGAAGTTCGCCAACACACAGTGTAGCGCGACGGACATTTGCTTGCCCTAAAATCCTTTCAGAAATGAACGGAGGCTTGTGCCCAAGTGTGGGACGTATACAGGCTGTGACTTTAACTTTTAATCCTATAATAAGCCCACTGTTAAACATAGATTGCCTCGTAGGAGAAATATTTGCTGTTGTTTCCACGCATGGCTAACTTGTAGGCAAAGACAATTTTTCTTATAACGTTGAGATTTTATCGGGAAGATGCAGCTGCCAATCCCGTTTCATTTCTCTATGGCGCCCCTTACGATATCCACGGGATGGGCTAGTAGATATTTCTTCACCTCCGCTTAGGGTTGCCAGATAGTCGCGATTCGTCTGGATTCTCCCGACGTTTTAATTGATCTCCAGACCACCGACAAAACTCAAAATCTCCAGACAGACAGCTTGCCTTCACATGTCTTTGATTTAATAAAAGCTGAGTTAGTAATTAGACAAGACTTTAAAGTAAATTGTTTGGATTTTAAATCTTTCCTGAATACTTCTACAGGTTCCAAATTGGTGGACTGAGTAAAGTTCAATGCCAAATATATGTGGCAACCTAAAGATTAAGTGTACATCAATTAGTCTGTTAGTTTAAAAACAATCTGTTATTTTACGTTTTTATTTTTAATATTTATTTCTCCTGGCAACAACCCCAAAATTACGACATTTTCAAATTTTCTCCAGATATGTTGGTCTTTTATTCTGGCATTTCTACCACCACTACTAGTTCAAAATTACAATAATTAACGTAAATATCGCACCCACCGGCCCGATGACTGTTAATTGTAATTTTAGTGCTGATTTACCGCGTGCTCGGCGGTGAAGAAAAACGTCTTGAGGAAATTTGCGTATGTGAAGAATAAAAGAAGGAGCAGCGCAGAGGAATACGTATTCCGTAATCCCACATTCTTAAATGAGAGAAGGCCCGTTCCCAACAGTGGACTTATATATTACATACTGTAACTTAACTATTCGTGCTTTAATACTTGCTGATAGTGGCTAGTAGTGTTGTGTTAGATACGAATCTGTCTTAAGGATACCTATCTAAATTATATAACACTTCGATATTCTAATGCAAGTAAATCCTTGAAGTGTTCTTGCAATAATACACACATATATTATATCGCCGCCATCGAGAAACTTTCTATTACTGAAAATAGTTTTAAGTACCTACGTCAGCCGTGTTGTAGCAACGTAAAATAATCAACTGGCCTTATATCATCTTGCGGGCGTCGTGAGAGGCGAGAAGGAGAAACTAAATCAGAAGACGAGCGGCAGTATCCCCATGATAATATTACATAACAAAAAAAACTGTGGTTGGTTTCATAAACATGTGCTAAGGGCTGGCGTACTTACCAAAATCCGCAGGATTATACGTCTTAGGGCAAGGCAACCGCAGTTCATTCAAGAAGGGCACCACTCCGGACGCCGTGCCTTGGTACGCGCATCGTCCGTCTGCCACAACGTACACATGGTCGAACACAGAGAACAAACGCGCTGATGGAGTGTGGAGCGAGCACACCACCGTCCGGCCACCGCGGGCCACGCGCTTCAACAGAGATACGCACGTTGACGATGCAACGTCGTCCAGCCCCCTAGAAATGATAATTTTTAATCATTCTCCGGATTTGCACATAGTAGGACCACGCTGCAGCTATTTTATGGTTGTAGCGCGGATGGGTGCGAAGGACCACGCCCTCTCGGAACGCCATCGTAAAGTAATAATTGGTTCGTTGGGTGAGTGTAGAGAACTGGAGACCCTTTTTACTAGAAACAAGGCATTCCACCTTAGTCCTCAGGGGCGATAACGCACCTGCATTTTGATTCTGATTGAGATTAGGCGTATATAGGCGTCTATTGGGCACAACGCTTACTATCATATGGCCTGTGTGCACGTTAGCAGTTTGGTCTGGGAGTTAGAGAGTTTATATGGGGCTTATAAGAATTTAGCAACTCTACTACTTGCTTAATCGTAATAAGCGACTAATGGGATGGGATCACTTCTTTAACAATTTACCATCTAAACCCACACTCCTTTGACTAAACGTACGTACGTACGACCGAGTAAGTCGCTAATTTTCAGACTCTGCCTACCCCCTTAGTGATTACAAGCATGACGCTCTGTATATATGTATTCTCCCAACCAATTTAGGCACTGCCGCAATTTTCTCAAGGAAAATGGACTGCCAAATTGTTTGCCAATCTTTTGTAACTGAAACTTGGCATACCAATTCTATCACGATATCGTATGTACCGTAGCAATGAAGTAAGAAGTAACCGTGACAATATTCTTCAAGGTGAATTTTGATTTTAATGGCGCAGTGCTTTGATATTAGCGTTATTATATTAAACTAAAAATACTTGTCTCGGTGATTTTTAACAATGAGAATTTACATTTGTTTTCTAATTTAATATAAATACATAATTAATAATGACATAATCTCGCAAGTCTAACATGTAGATTATGATGCTACTAATAAACATATATTTGCATCAAAAAAACTTCGTTATTTTTCAACGATCGCATGATGATGTAATATTGCAGTGCAGGTTTTTAAACAACTATTATTAACTTCCAAATTGAATTTTGTTGTAATGGATTAGATTATAGGAAATCTAAAATTCTTATATTAACAAAAGTAACTTAACGTGGAGATTACCCACTTTTTGAGGGCGTGATTTCAGGCGTGTGTGTGCATACGTTCGTGTTGTTTAATTCGACGCGTAATTACATTTAATAGAAACTTACGATCTGATTTGCTATATTTTTTACAGAAAAAGGGGTACACGAGCCTGCAGCTCATCTAATTATATGTAAGTGATTACTGGCGTCCATGAACAGCTGCGACACCCGATGAATCGCAGGTGCGTATATTTTAAAAGTAAAGCAAGTTATCATTTACACGTTGTTCTAAACACAAGGCTGCAGCTTTGGTTCAAGACCGTCAAACGGTCGTTTGTTTTATGAGCTTGTTCTGTGTCACGACTCAGGAATTTCTGTTATATGTGTATAACGTAAAGGAATCAAATAGCAGTCTTGTTAGCACAGCATTATTTATTCATTTATTGTACATTACTTGTTAAAGATATATTTTTATGTATGCCGTGCATTGGCCGCTCAGGAGAATTTATTAACCCGTATCGTGTAGTGGTTGACGTAAAAGACCAAAGAAGGAAAAGGTTTGTCAGTGTAGAGATAGTTTGGAGAGTACTGGACCGTATCGCTTTCTTACATTTTACAAATCAAGTTAGTAAATATATAAAGGTGAAACATAACTTCTAGAGGAACTCTATCGGACCATTTTATATTCTCATCCTGGCCATTGTGAATTTATTGGACATTATTACACGGTTCCTGTTCAGCTAAATAATGATTCTAAATTCTGCCTATTGACCTTTAAAATTGCGAACTGTTATTTAGTATCATCAATATATAATTACAATGTATAATACTTATAATTACTATATGTATAGATACGTGTAATTACGTGTCAATACAGATAAAAATTTCTGTGATGAATTGGTGAAAAAAAAAGATTGGTGCAAAAACATAAACTTATAATTACATCACTTTTTGCAATTTCTTGTTTCCAGTAAGTGAACCTAACTTACCCTAATTTATTCGTGTAATTTGGGAAATTCTGCAGCTGACTTCTTGGAGCGTTTAGATTTGTAAATATAATAATATCGTAGTTAATAGCGCCGTGTAAAGTAGTAACAATAGAAATTGTATAATATTACTATTAAAAACAAGATTTTAAAGGCGTTGCCAGAGCCAGCATCTAGGTCTACCATCAGATCAATATTATATTATTGCATTGTTATCGAACTTTAAGTATACCAAATTTCAACTTAACTGGATGTTCGCAAGTGCTTTTAAAATTGATTACAAGCTTGAACCGGAAAGAAAAAAAGAAAAGAATAATACATGGCTAGACAGGTGATTGTAGCGCTCACAGCTTCAAATTTCAGCGGTCTTGCAGAACTTTGTACAATGTGGGAAATGATGAATTAAATAAACACAAATGAAGAAACCGAGTGTTTTTCTTTTTCAAAAAATTTTTCTCCTAAGTCGCGGAAGCAGTTTAAATACATATATTTCAAAATGACCAAGATCCCAACCCGGAACAATTATTAATAGGCCGTACAAATACATACTTGTTACTCAATGCTAAACGCTACAGAGCATTCGAAGTCAATACCTACAAGCTTGTAAAAAAGAGGTCAAATAAATTTTATATTGTAATAACAAAAGAAAAAAAATATGTTGCTTACGTTGTAGGTTCATCGAGGAATATGACCGGTGGGTTGTTGAGAAGCTCGAGTGCAATCGAGAGACGCTTCCTCTCTCCCCCCGAAAGCCTTTCGCTTGATGTCTCCCACGCTTTATCCAATCTCAACAATTGAACGATTTCTTCTACCTGTAATAATAAAACTGTGTTTATGTAATGACATGATAAATAAAATATAGAAACAGCGCACTGAACGATTTATTTATCCACACATTCCTCCAACTAGAACATACTTTAGTTACTATGATAGGTCTGCTAACGTTTTTCATTCTGTATAATATATACTAATCGTACTACGTTTTTTTTTTTATAAAGGCGGACAAATAAACACACAGTCCACTCGATAAGTGGATGCTATGGCCCATAGACCTCTAGCGTTACAGTTACAGTCTATTAAAGTCCACTGTTGAACACGTGTCATGCTTCACGTAGGTAGTTGCAACGCTTGGCAAGCGGGTTGGCAAATGCAGTTTTGTTTTTATATTTAGTCGTTATTAAAAAGACGCTGAAGAATCGGTATTTTCTACCTCGCACGACCACACTGTGAAATTTACCGTCGCCTGCGGTTTTTCGGGACCAATACGACTAAGAAAAGAGCCCAATTCTCTAGGTATTGCGTGCAATGGGCAACGGTGATTTTTTACAATCAAGTGAGCCGTATGCTAGTTTGCCTCCTCTTCCATAAAAAAAACGATATTTTATCTTTTTACGTTGAATATACTGGAATACCGACATCTATCGGGACCACATAGTTTTTTACGTATTATTACTAGCGATCTGCCTCGGCTTCGCACGGGTTATATCTGTATTCTAGAACACCGCTATATACCGGTTTCAACTATGCCTATAACCTTCACCTTCACGGCAGCGCATAAAATACGAACAAACTAGTATTAATTTTTATATTATATAGCATTTATCTTCGTCGCTACGACACGTCACGAGGGATAAAGCGATGGATTATCTTATCTAATTTTGTATGATGGTGTTATCAGAATCGGGGCTTCACTGGTCACGGCGATATGGGGCCTCAAATGATTAGTAAAAAGTGAAGTACTGCTCCCGGACGTGACTGTTCATAGCGTAGCAATTGAGCTTCCTGTTGCGTTTTGACCGCATATTATAGAATTCTACGTCCACGCTGATGGCGACTACCGTCAACTTATAGACGGTAGGAGCCCAAGATAATAATCCCTTCGTTAACTCTGCGTTGGACCGTTTGTTTATAGAATAAGACGACAAACAAGCACATAGTCCACTTGTAGTTAAGTGGATGCTCAATCGAGCATCAAAATACAGGTGCATTGTCACCCCTGAGGACTAAAATAGAATGCCTAGTTATTAATAATCCGATTCTCGTCTCTCGCCGTACGAAACACAGCAGTATTATTCTGTCATTTCACGTTGCTATTCTGTGCGAGCGTGTTCCTTCCCTGGTTGAGCCGACCCATTCATGATACAGCATGGCCCTACCACGAAGAAAAGCAAGAAATGGGTTACATTAAAAAAAATCGTAATTACACGGTAGCCACCAGTACCTACATTATATTTACGCACTCATCGTTCTAACAACTTTAAATTGCTAATGTGTTTAACCTTTTATTACCATCAAAGCGTAAAACTTAAAATGAATATTCATATACACGCCAACATTTATTTCTTTATTGCTTCAACCATTGTGACTGAAACATATTGTAAAACCGTACTCTAAAACATAGTACAGTAGCATCTAGTGCGGGTAGATTAAGAAAAGCGATCTGTACAGATTTAATAATGATAGCAAAAAATAGACTAAGAAAATAATAAAAGCAGACTTCAAAGAATTAAAAACAAATAATTTTGACGTATTAGTATGTCCGGTTCTCTGCAATCACCATGTTAAACAGCAGCTTGTTAATTTACGCTAGTATTCTGGGAGAGATTAATATTCAAAATTAATAATTTAATAAACTACGATTGACTCTAGACAACAGGCGACCACTACTAAATAGTGAAAATCGGCTTAAAAGATCTAAAAAGAATACAATAATAATATAATCCCATCCATTCATCCATTATAGTCCACAAAATTCCACTGCTGAACATGGGCCTCCCTTAAAGATTGCCTCATGGGGGATTTAGCCATTGTTGCCCAGCTTGGCAAACAGGTTGGCAACCGCAGTATTTTATTATTTTGGGTTGTTATCAGGAAGGTCAGCTGCCCATCTCCTGTTTCATTTTCTCTCTGCCTCCACTTACGACACCCTCGGGACGATAGGGGGTGGTGGATATTCTAACACGGTTGATAATAATGTATACATAGCAGTTACAGTAATGTATACATAATACATTAAATATATTCTATATCTTAGGACTATTTCTGAACGTGGTAGAGCCACGCTGCAGCTATATTATATTTGTAGCACGAAAGGGTTGGCTCGACCGGGGAAGAACCATGCTCTCACAGAATACCAGCGTAAAAATAGCAGCTTAATGCTGCTGCGTTTTGTATAGTGAGTGTAGGTTACTCAAGACACCTTTTACTGGAAACGAGGCATTCCATCTTTTCTCCTCTCTGTCTGTCCTCAAGGGTGATTAATGATAACGCATCTGCATTTTTAATCTTAATCGAGGATAAATGTAGATGTCTATTGGCCACAGCAGCCACTTACCATCAGGTGCATTGTGTGCTCGTTTGTGACCCTTATTCTATAAAAAAAGTGACGGAGCTTGCTTATTTTAGGACAATTTCTTATTTGTTGTATGGCAACCAATTGTTGTTCGAAGAAATTCGAGGGCAAATTATTGATTACGTTATACTCGTAACAACTCGAAGCAGTGTATAACATTATAGCCCACGCTCACAGAATACCGTTACTCCTGACCTACGCTCCAAGTGGTGACAATTATGTTAGGGGCGCAACGAGTTACAACAATATAACCACATGTTTCGAGCAGGTGTATCGGAATGGTGACCTTTACACAACTGTTGGCGTAGAAGGTAATGCTGACGGTAGAATAGGTTTTACAACAGCTAACCTATCTAGCGATCATTTTGATACTTATATAAATTCGTTTATTTGTCTGATTTAGTGACTAATTGAATCCAGAAAATCCAGAAAATTGCCTGTCTAGGACTTCGCGACAGTTAAAAATACTAATAAATAATCATCACTTACCATATAAAAATCGAAAGTACTAATTCCACGCGGACGAAGTCGCGAGCACTGCTAGTTAAGTAAATAGGTACAATAGGCGGTCTTATCTCCATGAAAGCGATTTCTTCCAGACAACTTTATGACGCATTTTAAGATATTTTATGATAAGATATTATTATTGTTTTCATCATCTGCAATATTATTTATAAGTTGGTATTTAATTAATACCTACAAGTGAAGGTCGGTTTTGAAGGAAAATTAAGTGAGTCCTATCAACAAAACCATGAATTAGACGTTTCAATGTCAAAACCTAACATTAGCTCCAAAAGGTTGGCCTCCGACAATAACTTTAAACGCGTTTTAAAATCAGCTAGCGTGTAGCGTTTTAATAACATTTGTTTTATTTAAAAGAAACTTTTTCCTAGTACCGAGCCGAAATTAGGAAAACCGAATACTATATGTACGTGGTAGAGCCACCTTGCAGCTATATTATGGCTGTAGCACGAAAGGGTCGGCTCGACCGGGGAAGGACCACACTCTCACAGAATACCAGTATAAAATAGCAGCTTAATGGTGCTGTATTTCGTATGGTGAGTGTAGAGAACCAGAGATCCGTTTTACAGCAATCCAGGTATTGCATCTTGATCCTCAGGGTGACAACACATCTGCATTTTGATTCTTAATCGTGCTTAAATTTAGACGTCTATGGGCTACAGCATTCGCTTACGATCAGGTGGACTGTACGTTCGTTTGTCATCCTTATTCTATATAAAACAATAATTTTTCCATTTCTGTAATAATCAGATTATATATAAATTATAAAGTTAAAGAGACGAAAGAGAAGAAAAGTATATTTTCATAGACGTGGGTGGTCTCGAAAGTTTCCAACCTAACAAAGATACGAGACATTTTTTCTAAAATTTATTTTTATTTTTCTACATAGTCTCCTTGTAACTCTACTCACTTCTTCCAGCGATGCCTCCATCTCACTAACCCGTTCAAATAATACTCGTTGTTTTTCTCTGCAATATAACTGATAACGAAGGTGCTTGCCTCCTCATTTGACTAAAATCTCTATATCCTCCGAGCGCAAATTTTAGCTGAGGGAACAAAAAAAAGTCGCATGGGTCTAGATCTAGTGAGTAAAGTCGATGGTCAAGCAGTCAAACCGTAATTAGTGGATTTTTGCCATGGCAACCGCTGAGGTGTGAGACGGCACGTCGTCAAACAAGATTTTCTTTTTCTACAAATGAGGTCGTTTTTCCGCAATTTTTGCCTTATTTAGTCAATTAATGATGTGTTGTATGCTCCTGTAATGGTTTTTTCTTTTAGAAGATAATCGATTAAGGTAACTCTATGACTATCCCAAAAAACAGTTGCCATCACTTTCCTAGCCGACAAAACAGCTTTTTTTGAAGCTGGTTCCCCCTTTGTAGTCCACTGTTTTGACTGTGTTTTTGTTTCAGGCGTATCTAACAATGATGTATCTAAATTTTATCTATATTTTTTTATCAATCGGCGCGAAACTTCGGATTTATTGCGCCTGAACTGCGCCAACAGAGCGTTGGAAATTTTCATTCGAACACGTTTTTAGTCTAACGCGAGCAAACGCGGCGCTGACAGCTTTCTTATGTCTAAATCTTGACTTAATGTGTTACAAACACGTTCTTTGGTCATTTTCATAGCCTCTGCTATCTCTTTTACTTTAATTCGACGTTCATCTAGCACCATTTGGTGAACCTTAGCGATGTTATCGTCAGTAGTTGCAGTTTTTGGAACGTTTTGTGCAGAACGTTCATCGTCTCCTAAGCTCTCATGGCCACGTTTAAATTCAGCTGCCCAAAATTTCGCTATAGTAAATGATGGTGCAGAGTCCTCATATATAGAATCCAACTGATCTTTGATATGCTAGGCGTGTCGCTTTTAAAAAACAGAAATTTAATGACAATTTGATATTCAATTTTTTCCATTTCCATAAAAACATTCGGCTCAGAAATTAAAAAGACAGTACAATAATAATACGCGTCCAAAATACCTGAGATGTTGGTACGTCTGTCAAAAAATGCACAACTATATTCACTAGCTTTTATTGACGAGTGCTGTTACCTTCATGTTGAGGTCGGAAACTTTTCAGACCACCCTGGTATATATAGTCGTCTAATGTAATAGAAAAGTGAGACGACAAGCGACAAAGGGAGACACGTCGATAGAAACAACGGAAAAGCTCGTGTCGAGCGATGAGCGTCAGGTACTAAGCCAGACCGTTAGGTGAAGAAGACGAAGATCAGTATAAAAAGGCAAACTTGATAAGTGATACTTACTATTACAGCTTTCCTCTGCTTGGCCATTGCGCTGCCCAGCTTCAGATCGGCGGCCATGATCATCGCCTCCCGCACAGTGATCAGAGGCTGTAGCAGATCCTCCTGCATGATGTACCGCGACAGCTTTCTGAACTGCCGCAAATTTCTTTGCTCACCATTTGTGGAGATTATGCCGCTTGCGCCATTTACCCTAAGGGAGGTTATAAAGAAATAAATGTATTTTTTATGGTTGAATTCTTTGTGGGATAAATAAAGTGAAGGATAAAAATATTATTGTTAATGCAAGACTTTTGATTTGTTTTAGTTATAATTGCTAATTTTATTTTTATTTTATAGCACTGGATGACAAAGGAGCACACAGTCTACCTGATGGTGAGTGGATTCTGTGGTATAGACATCCACATTAATACTCAATCAAGAATCAAAATGCAAATGCGTTGTCACCTCTGAGGACTAAGATGAAATCGCTTACAAGCTGTTTCTAAAATAAATTTTGTAAATATTCACATTGTAATTTTTTTTTAAAAGTCCCGCTGGGTTTCTTTCTGGTTCTTTCCAGCACAGATGCAGAGGTTTTTTCGAACCAGTGGTAAAGTAAAAAATAACTTGCAATAAGAATTACATGTAATCTACATTGAATAAAAAAATTAATCTATTCTATTCTATTCTCAATTCCAGTAAATAGGGTCTCCGGTTCTCTACACTCACCATACGAAACACAGCAGCTTTACGCTGCTGTTTTACGCTGGTATTCTGTAAGGGCGTGGCCCTACCCCGGTCGGGCCGACCCATTCGTGCTACAACTATAATATAGCTGCAGCGTGGCTATGCCACGTATAACGTGTAAAGCGTATAAAGTTGACAATTGATATAATCAGCGCATACGCAATTGACAAGGGTAGAAGAAATAACTATGAAAAATGCCTTATACAATTTAATTAACATGTTAATTAACATTGTAAGTAATATGTGGATAGCGTTGTGGGCTACATCATTGTGATTAAATAATTTTATTGTATTTTAGATATTACTGTATTTTGTAGCTGTTTGCAGTTTCTTAATAAAGAAAATAAAAATAAAAATAAAAAATATATTGCTTTATGTAATATACGGAGACTATAGAAGACATAAGAGTTATAAATAATATTAAGATATGTATTACAAAAATAGCAGCATTTTTGTTTTAACTTCTGCTCCCATCGTTAGAAGTAGTCAAGTCACTCCGTATTAGAGAGTCTTTTCTTGGTGTCGTCTAGATAAATCAGAGGGACGCTGGAATTTTAGTTGACACAATTACGATATGCTATGGAATTACCATATGGATCTACAGAATTGTCGTTCACAATTTTATGTCAACTCTGCTATCGAGTCCGGTGCCTAACCATGGGCACCGAACTCGAGTTTACCAAAGAGTAAACGAAAATAATAATCCAGGTATGTTTATGAATTGCAGTAACCATTTACTCAATTTGGTCTTCGTACACGCGGCCAAGCAGAACACTGTAATGGTCACGATTTTTAGAACTATTGAAGCTCTTTACGTATTTTTTGCTCATTCACCTCTACGCTGAGAAAAACTCAATAAATACTTACTTCTGGTTGTAAAATCAGAGCCCGAAACAAGATGGAGTGCACGGTTAAAAGTAGTAAATAAGCCAGTTCACAAATATCGTGAAAATATGTTAAATATTCTCCAAGATACGACGGACGATAACGGACAAAACACTGAATACAGAAGTGAGGTTAGACTTCTAATAAAAATAAATAACAGCATGTTGCCCTAAGATTTTCTGACGTTGTTTGGATTTTAAAGCAATGTACTCGCTTACATTGACCGTGTTCGAAACCGGTTCTAGGACCCTAGTATAAACGTTTATATAATGCTGTCTTAGATATAAAAGCTCTTCGAGACTATTTATCAAATGAAAGAGAGAGCTTGATTAACGAGGCATTAATATAAAATTAACTGTAACGATACGATAATTACGATAGCTAAATAATTGCCATGATTCGCATGTAGCCACAGAAAGGCGTCGAATACAAAAAAACTACGCATGGAGAGAGCGCATCGTATGAGTTGACCGCTAAAGTAGTAATGAAACCAGTAATGAAGAGATCGCTAACTCGTATAGTCAGTGAAATGAGCCAAAGGTTTACTTGCCTGCTTGAAACTAATCGCAGCTTTGGATTTCTTCTAGGTATTAAAATACTGGCAACTGCGACAATTTAAAAATACTCTATCTTGGTACGCCATCGCTATCTTAAATGTGCTATCACCAACGCTGTTTCTTCTGCATATCAATGACGTCTTGCAAACCGGTAACATTCATATAATACTGGTGAAGCTTTATACAACGGTCGTGCTAATATTTCTCGGGAAAACGTCGCCGAGTACAGGGACAAACTTGTGTCTGACTGGGGGCGACTGAATCTAGTCTAATTCAATCCCCAGAAGACACAAGTTTGCGCGTTTACCGCTGAAAAGAATTTTCGTTATGTCTCCTCAGTTTCAAGGCACTCCCCTTGTGGCCTCAGCTAGTATCAGAACCATCGGCGTCGATATATCGAGTGACGTGCAGAATCGTGGTCACTTGTAAGAGAAGGCCAAATTGGCTTTAAAAAGCTTGGTGTGGTCAGCAGAGCGGGACAGTATTTCATGCCGACACACCACCTGCAACTCTTTCCATTTGATGGCATCCAGCGCAGAGCAGTTCGAATCGTCGGCGAACGAGCTCTTTCCGATCGGCTTAACTCACTGGCACTGCGAAGAGATGTTGCATCTATTTGCGTATTTTATCGCATTTACCACGGGAAGTGCTCTGAGGAATTGTTCGGACTAATTTCAGCCGCACAGTTTCACCATCGCACATGCAACAAAACTAGCGATATCATCCATACCGTTTGGTGCGATTTAAAAGAAGTTTTCTTCGCACAACTTCCTTGTGAAATGGACTACCACCAAAGATTTTCCTGGACCGATACGACTTAGGGACCGTCAAAGAGCCTACTCCTTTTTAAAAGGTCGACAACGCATCTGCAATTCGCCTGGTGTTGCGGTTGTTCATGGACGTCGGTAATCCCTTATCACATCAGGTGAGTCGTATGCTCCCTAACGTAACAGTTGGGCTGAAAAGTTCGTATCGTTTTATAGAAAAACACATTTTTTTGGCAAAATTCGATTTTATTATTCAA
>DWHP01000140.1:0-23912 GCA_018247895.1 Parnassius honrathi
ATATATATTTTTAGGTTAAGGTATATATTAATATGGGCCAATGTTCTTAATTTTTAAGTCCTTGATGCCTGAAATAAGAAAAAAAAAATAAGCAAGTATTTTGTGTGTCACACAATGTAGTATATATACAACATACAAACTGACTCTAAAGATTATTTGTTTTTAATAGCGTTTACCAAGTGAGTTCAAACATTGCATTTCTGGGTAGGTATGGGATAGAGAGTTTTTCACCGGTGAATGTGTGTCGTTAACGAGCGCAGTTTCTAGTGATTGGATGTTTTCACTGAGCTTTTTGCCGCCATTACGATGTCACGTAGGTGTTTAGAAAGCCATCAGTCGAGTGGACGGTAGTGACATCAAAAGTCACCGTCCACGGATGTTGACTAAGATCGCGATGGAAACATACGATGTTAAGATACACTAATGTCTCCATTCTTTTAAGAAAATAATTGTATTTGTGTTTTTTCCTTCAACCTACTGTTCACTGCTGATTTTGCGGATTTTTCTAAAATAAGCCGTTATTGTCGAGCCGCTCGCCAAGGGCGAAGTTTTCATCTTGGCATGCAGTGGAAACGGACGGAATGAAATGGGATGATGGATACTCCTAGGAAATAAACATAATAGTAGTGTTCACTAAGGTGCATTCGGGTAAGACAGGTGATGAGGCAAGACCGTAAGATTAAATTTCTAGCAAATTATACTATATTTTTAAATGCTAGCAATATGGTAAAGTTTCCGCCAGTCTCTCCGTAAAGTAGGGCGCGTGTAGCGCCATTTTTATAAAACAAGGTTATTTTTGTAGTTTTCTCGTTCATTCGGTCTTTCCCTATGACTTTTATTTGTAACATTTAGCGGGAACATAGCTTTTTCGTCATATATTTTTTTACTAAGTTTTTTGAAGTTCTAGCCAGATCGAACCGATCCAAACATGGCTAAAGTCACAGCAGGCCGAGATTCGATGTTTCCCCGCGCGAGTGATGATCGCATGAATTTTAAAGTGGCCGTCAAACTTTCATTTATCATGAATATTATTTCGAAGATTGCTCAAGTGACTGTGGGAATCAGTATCATTATCAAATCTATTGTGCTTTAATGTATTCAATTGAGTTTAATTTAAGAATATTTTTTTTTACTTTTCAGATTACATTAAAAACATTTATAATTATTCGCATTTCGCAGCAATATGGTGATAAATAACCTTTAAAATTAGAAATTTCGAAGCTGTTAATATGCTGCTAGCCTACGTTTTACTGAAATATTTTGCTTTAGTGTTACCACCATAGTTCTCCATTAACACAATGGCTTTCAAAAACTGATAATAAGAAAACTTACTTAGAATTAATCTTCGGAACGTTAAAATCGATTCTGCTTCTGACGGGACCTAGTTATTAGATACATGTAGCTATATAATTTGTGAGACGCCGATATATTTGCACTGGTTTATGTTGTGATGCACTCAGTGACGCGGCCGCGTTACTTACATTAAAAATCATCGGCAGATGTCCCGAAAATACATTAGGACCTCAACGCGGGTGACTTCGTACAAACAAGAAATCTGAAAATTGCTAATCAAAGAATAAAAAACTCTATTAGATAATGTATATCTCATCTTATTAAATATTTACTTCATTGGATAAAGTTTAAATTAATTCAGTTTCACGGGAAACTTTCATTCCACGTTCCTTTTCCCGGTCTAGTAAATTTTGCTTTACTTTTTCCAACTTCATGCCCATAGTATTATGATACTAATTAAATCTACAAATTGGCTTAAGCCTGCTCATTAACACACACACACACACACACACACACACACACACACACACACACACGCAAGTTTGCATACAAAATAATCTATTAAACAGCTACCTAACTAACTGCTTCGCCATATGTCGCTTTACTAATACACGCACATCTTCCTCTATTCCTGTATTGCCACAAGACATTTCACCAGTCCTTATTGCACCATTTTATTATAAAAATCTAGATTTTTTTTAAATGAAATTAAGATCTTTCGGTTATATTGTGTAATTCCATCTTATGTCATAACAACGCTTGAGAACCACAAAACTACATTTTCTTTATAAGAGGGATAAGACCGGATGCCACGAAACAAAAAAGGAGAATCGTTTAGAACATTTAGGTTTCTAGTAATTTATAGATCATATTTAAATATGTTTTTGAGTGGAAAAGATACGACTTATTCGTTTTGTGAACTTTATTATCTAAGTAGTAGAAGTGACTTTAAATTTAAGTGCGGTCTTACCCCTTGATGGCCAATTCTTTATCATGCATATAATATCTTATCATTGGACACGTTTATAACAGAAACCGTTAAGTTTACAAAAGCAAAAGATTCTCATGGTTAAACTGCGTTTTACCATTAACGATATGCACCATGTTCCAGAAATCTGACGTATGCGGATCTCGAGTAAATAGATTTTTGCCAGACTGAATCAACTAGTCGAAAATCTGTCCAGTATTAGCCCAACGTACCTTACCGTTCCAACACGTACTTGTTTAGTTCTCCATCTGTCACCAGTCATCAGTCTGTGCATATATTTTAGGTCTTAGAATTTACGAGATGGTTATGCCGCTATATTTCAAATGCCTCAATTTTTTGGCTTTTGAAATACGGTATATTTGAATACATATACTTATTATTATTATACAATAAACTAATATTCTTATTGTTGCTTATAATCTAGAATCTGTAATTAATATTTTACAAATTTTGCTTATAATTCATACGCATTTATCTATACGTAACTTTTAAGTGTATTTATGTATATCAGAATTTTCATCTACTTTCAAAACATATTATTGACATAATGTACGTAACATATATTAATTAAAATACCAGTTATATTAGCTATACTAGCATAGCTGTTACCTAATCTAATGAGCTAGGAGCGGTTAGCGATAGTAGTAAAATGGTGGATTTGAACTCAACATTACTTTTTAGTTTCACAGTCCGTCACTCCTATATATCTCTCCTACTATAAGCTGTTTTCTTTTTTTAAATAAACAGTATTTGTAGTTATATTTCATTATATCCACATTTTCTTTATTTATTGGTGTAAACACTACTTATTTCCCACCGCGCCCGGAAAACTGGATTCGTAGTGAGGCAGCCCTCACATTACATATTTGTGCACGTCTAATGATACTTAATGTGCATTTAACCTTACTCTTCCATAATAGTTTGCTGCTCTGATATTTATTTCGGAATCGGCATACATAAAATCTTTAGTTGATGATTGCTTTGCTTTCTAAATAATTTAATTTTAAATTATACGCCTAGGTTTATGGTACGTAATTATAGCATTTAGTATGAGATGTAATTTTTAACTACTTATTTAATTGTGAATCATATTTAAAATATTTTCTAACACCGAATAATACTTAATTTTATTTCATTTTTGTGAACTTCAAAAGTAATAATTTCTAAACAGTGTACTTTTTATTGTGCATGCTCCTGGACGCATTTTTCAAAGATTTGTACAACATTGCAATACGAAGAAATAGACAACTTAAGTGATTATACTATACTCATAACTAATGTAACTTAATGATCTATTTATATTGATATGTGATCTTATTCTTTCTTCCCATGGCTCCACCCGCGTAGAAATGTCGAAACATCTTCATTTTAACTCACCCCTTGTAATTTTTATTTTTGTAGTAAATTATCTCATGTTTTAATCCGGGATATGTTCTATGTTGTGTAAACTTTATCCAGCTAAATATATATAAGTAACAAACTATCACACAATTTTTACATATCTAATATATGTATGGGTTTATTTTAATGTTACATTAAAAAGCAAAAGATTTTTTATGATTAAAGAAAAATATATTTAGCTACTCAGTATACGGTTACATTAATATTTTTCACCAATAGTATACAAGACTACAATTTATAAAACCGCCAAAGTGAACTGAAGTATCGATCAATCAATTCACTCAGAAATGAATAACGCAAAATGTACGCTTACGCAATCAGCTGACTCAGAAATGTAAAGTTTAACGTCTAAAATTTACGACGTCTAACGGCGAACGAACGTCGCTTAAGCCAATAATAACAAAATTCGCTCTAAATCCAACGATGTGACTATCAAAGCCAATGCATTGACTTGTTACAGCAATTGTTGTAGATTGATTTATTTGAAAGTTTTACAACTGTTTGTAACTACAATATTAAACATCAGCTCTTTTTATTTATCTTACAGTGCGGATCTGAAGATGTTAAAAGGCACAGGTGGTTTAAGCATTTGGACTGGGCCGATGTGTTTATGAAAAAATTGCAGGTAACTCAAACTCAGTTTTTTAACTTGAATAAACTCTTTATTTCAACAGAATAACAAATGATCTGGCATTCCACTCCATAATCACGCAGCAAAATTCACTCAATTCCAAACAAACACAGTAACTGCGTTGTCACCCTAGGGATAGACATGGAGCTATTTATAGAGTTTAATATTACTGTTGTTATGATATTGAAAATTATAGCGTTATTTGCATTATCGTTAAAATAAAAGTAATTTTTTCCCACGTATTATTTTAATTTCAAACTAGCTTCGTTAACATTTGAGATACTTTATTTATCAAAGATAATTTATTTTATCGATTTTGAGAATTCCATAAAATAAAAATTTATTGTTTTTCGGACAAAAAGTATAGAGCACTTCTGGTTTGCTTTCTATCAGCCCTGAAATTTGATTGCAATCTGTTCGGTCACTCCGATTAGCCCGTACCGATTAGACAAAAATAAAAGTATTTAAAAAACGTTTTTATAATATAATGTTTTATTTACATAAATGTGTAATACTTGCAAATAACCGCCTAAGCTTAAAAAAGCCGGTTAAGACTGTACTACAGACAGACATTTCAATTTTATTAATATGTATAGGTTTTACCTTTTAGCAGTGGCAGGTAAGAGGAAGTTAGATTACCAAGTGATCCATTCTGTATTATTAAAAGGTTCTTCGGTAATTTTTCTGTCAGAGTTTTAAAATTTAGATTTTTCAATTTTTATCACAGACCAGAGACAAAGAAACATGGACAGAATACTAAACTTTTTACTTACAATTTTATTTAAATGTCATTATCAATTTCTATTAAAGGCTAACAAACAATAACAAACAACTATACAAAGGTTTATTGCAAGATTTATCTTCATAGTATGTTGTTATTTTTTGTTTCATATTCCGATTCGTCAATTACAGCCTATAAAATCCACTGCTGAACATAGACCTCCCCCATAGATTGCCTGATCGGGAGGATTCTGCCATGATTGCCACGCTTGGCAGGCGGATTGGCAACGGCAGTGTTTTATTATTTGGAGTTGTTATCGTCAGAAAGATACTGCTGCCCATTAATTTCGCTCTGTCGCCTCTTACGTCAACCACGGAACGAAATTGGGTAGTGGATATTTTTATCGCCACTACACGGTTTCATGTTATTCGATCATAATTTTTTCTATCATCAGTTATTATCATCTAAACCATAAATAATAAATAAAAATGACCTCCAGACTGAATTTCGGTCACGGCGACCTGAGACAGGTCGGAGACCAGCCATCGGCGCAGGACAGAATTGTAGTGCCCAAGTGTATGCGCAGGCACAGGTGCACTCTCTATTCCCTCACTCTCACAATTCGATGGGACGGTAAACCGATACGACCAGAAAGAGATCAGGCGCACGGGGTAAGACACCGTCAGCTTCCTGACTCAGGGTAGCTTCTGAGAATTTCTTGATGGAAAAACTCAATAAGTGATTTTTTTTGGCCTGACCCGGGATTCGAACCCGGAACCTCATGATCAGCAATCGCACTAATACAACCACTAGACCAACGAGGCAGTTAAACCATAAATAGTCCGCTGCTGGCCGTGGATTGGGAATATTCGACGCAAGCAATCGCTCGCTCACGCTTTGAAGTCAGTTTGGAAATCGCAGTACCTTGTGTTCTGCATCACATATTTTATTTTGATCGCTGCGGTGTTTTACACCTGGTTTTATGACATGGCATTTTGGTTTTATACTGCCATCTATCGGAGAACATTAAATGTTTCTAGCATTAGTTTCCGCTAACGACTTTACGACACCCACAGAATGAAATGAGGTGTTAAATTAGGGAATTCCGGCGCTGGCATATCATGTCAAGTACTTTCCGTGAGTTAAAATATATTATAACAATACTCATAAACCGGTTACTTGAAACAACGACCAACCTATGAAACCAAACAACGTACCGGTAACTTGAAACAACGACCAACCTATGAAACCAAACAACCAACTATGTGGTCGGCAAGAGCCTGCGTAACGCCAACTAACGAACAGTTGCAGAGCTTTCCCAAGTTGTTACCTAGGTCTATGAAAATTAGGTATTAAACAATGATTGTTTTAAGCATATAGTGTCAATGCGCAAACAAAAAGACATTTGTCTTATTCTACTTATGCCTGAAGTAATATGTGACTAGATATATAAACAGAGGTGCTACGTCAGAGACATAGTCATAATAATGAAAAAAGACGGATAATCAGAGGCACTGAGGTGATTTCATAAGTGCTCCGCTTAGCTGAATTTAGCACAGAACACTAAAAGTATTGGGCAGCAGCATGTTCCTCGTAGCAGCCAAAAATGTGGTCAAGCATGGCAACTGCGGCAACAACAAACTCAATCCGTAATACCTTAATACAAACTATTTCCGGTAAACCACTTGCGGTCATAAAGTAATATTTTCTAAATACCTAACGTTTTATTAAAATTTACAACCACTTTATTTTGATTTAGTAAAAAAAATTTCAATGGAAGAGTTGGGTAGACGAGGCTTGGTTATGAAACAATATTGAGAACGTTTGGTGAAGTAAAAAAAAAGTAAAATTACAGCCTATATACGTCCCACTGCTGGGGCAGAGGCCTCCCCTCATTTCTGAGAGGGTTTTTAGGCAAGGAAGTGTCCGCCACGCTGCCCCAATGCGTGTTGGCGAACTTCACATGTCTTTGAAATATTTTTTTTCTTATTCCTCATACGTGTAGGTTTTTAACGATGTTTTCCTTAACCGCCGAGCACGTGGTACATTTTATTAAGTATTACGTGAAATTTTCTTAAATACATTACAGAGAAGATGTGTTGAAGGCAGTGAACTAGTCGATTCAAATAGGATAAAGAAATAAAAGTTTCATGACAGGAAACGTTTTCCATTCGTGCAAGTTACAACAAATAATGTCACTACTATGTAAACATACTTTCGTCTCTATATTTACCAAAAGTGTGCCAATTACTTTAAACGGGAAAATTCTCGTTTAAATAGAGATAGGGATAATCAGCAGTAGACAAAGTTTCAGTTTCATATAAAATTTCTTTTTATTTTCCTTACAGCCTCCCATAATGCCAACTGTATCATTCGAAGGGGACACTTCTAACTTCGACGAGTATCCCGAGACGGACTGGAAGGCAGCGAGAGCCCTCGACCCCGATGAACTCAAATTGTTCTCCAACTTTTGATGTACTTAGATTATTCATAAATAGATTTCAAATAATTGGATATATGTCTGTAGGTACTACCTGAAATACATTAGGTGATAGATCTTAAAAGTGATTCTACATAATACGTTAACTACTTACTTTGAAGTAGCGCCATATTTTTCTATTTTATCAAAAACCTGTACGTTCGTAACATATATAATTAGTGTTGGTAATTTAGCGGATCAAAATACTTACGTTCCTTTTTTTGTAGATGTATTTTGTTATTTATTTTATATTTACTTGATAATTAAATATTTGGGACCGTTTAGAAAAAAATGATGTAGAGCTTAAATCTGTTAATTTATATTTTTGACTCAGACCAAGGACCGAGGAAGGAAGATAGACGGAGCGCTGCGTGCTAACTTCTTGACAATCGCTCACGCATACATCCCTCTTCTTTTTTTCTTTTACTGCTCGTTCAACGTTCAATGCTGGATGCAAACATATGCAAACGCATGTTACTGCTCGTAATTAATTTTAAATATACATTTGTACAAGAGTGCGTATTCTTACAATAAGTTTGAGCAAGGTTTTATCTTCGCTTTAAATGTACGCAGCGCTCCGTCTTTCTTTTTTTGTTGGTCGAGAATTCAGAAACGTTTACTTAGTAATTCTTTCTTCGATTATGGACTCGTACAATTAGTATGTCTTACTCAGAATTGTCAAAGATTTAGATATGTCTTTTGGTTAATCGAAACCTATTTAATTTATCAGGAATTTAAAAGGAGAATTTAATTAGCTTATTAAAGCAAAAAATTTGTGTGGTATTTTCTTTAATTACTACCACGGTCAACTTATAAAATGGCGACGAACAGTTTGAAAGTACGAGACATATCAACAGCGGAGGCCATATTACAGTGCCAATGTATATATTTCGTTAAAGTTTTAAGTCAAAGTATCATCATCATCATTACTGTTCATCATAAGTTTATTGTTGGACATAGGCTTTCTACAAGCAATGCCACAAAACGCGATCCTGAGCCACCTGGTTCATTTACTTCCTGTATGCCTTACCAAATCGTCGCTATATCTAGTGGGGGACACCCCACATTTCGCTTACTGGTACGAGGCTACCACTATGTGGTCGGCCAATGAATCGGCCGGTTAATGAATTCACATAGATGTTTATTAAATACATATAATTCCATGGCTTTATATGTAAACTTTTTTAAAAAGTATTAAATATTATTTAAATTTATGATTTATTAGTATTTGAATCCTAGGTTTGTGATTGTAAAATTAGTTTTATTTAAATAGATTAAGGCTTGTAGTTTTAAGTATTTATTTATTGCTGTGTGACAAAGGCTTTATTTATTTAAGTAGACTTTTAGGTAATTCCACGTTAAGTTTTCGTAATGTCACGTTATAAGCGACCGTAACCTTTAGTTTCGCGATCTTTTCAAGGCAATGTAAACGTTCGAAAATAGCACAGACTTAAATTAATCAGCGAGATCCAAATCAAATAATCAATTCATCGATCAGGTTCGGCTTTATGACTAATATTTGTGTAAAATTTTTAAATGTTTACTTATATACCTGGCCATATTAATCTATAGTGACAGTGAAAAAAGTTTTGCAGTCCCTTTAAGCAATCATAGATATAATTCAGCAAGGGTAAACTTATATTGAATATAGATTATTACAGGGTGTAAAGAGTAAAAAACGGAATAAACAGTTGTAAATATTCACAAATTAAATGTATGTTTGAAAACGAAACCAATTGTTTTACTGATTGCATCATTTTTTGATTTCCGTTTAAAACGAATGAAACTCGAATCATTTAAAATGTAAAAAAAAATCGTTCTTCGAATCAGATCAAACGATATTATCGAATATAACGGAACCCACCATGGATTTTTGCATTTTGATTTATGTCTTTATAATGTAAACTTTGGTATTTTAAACTCGGAATCGATGCAAGCGCTTGAAAATGTGTTCAGTAGATGCTTGAGTCGAATTGGTTGTTTCCATGTATTAATTTTGTTTTGATTAAACGGAGCACGTCTGTTAGGGATTTTACAAGCAGGTCTTTGTTTATTTAGATTGTATCCAAGCAGACACCAGACAGCGCGCCGCCGCAAATTTTATGCATTTTAACATTTTGTGTAAACTGGACATTGCGGGTGTATTGTTAAATTTTTAAATTAATTTCTTATTTACATTATTATTTAAGTAACGATTTTCTAAGAAATTTTTTACTTGAATAATGTGTAGTCCGCCTGGGTAGGTATTATTCTACTACTTCTTCCTGCCGCCAATTAGCAAGCAGCACTGCTGTGTTCCAGTTCCGTTCTGAAGGATGTAGAGGAGCAGCATAATAATAATGTTCTTCAGACGAATTTCAGTCACGGCGGCCAGTTTCAAATAGAGACTAGCCATCTGCGCAGGAAGGATTACACTGTCTATGCCCTTATTTTTGCAGTCTACTGAGACGGCTATCCGACAGGACCGGAGAGAGATTAGGCATAGGACCAACGGCTTACCTGCTTTTCGAGGAACGGGTGTAAAACACCGCGAGAGAATTATTATTTAATATTGAGAATTTAATTAATTAACAATATATTTTGTTTACTTTATTCAGTATCGAATTTTTAACCAAATTGATTTTCAAGCGCGTGTAGGGTTACAACAGAAGGTATGCATTACTACCATTCTCTGTGCAAATTATATCTGAAGGTAGAACTTTTAATCTCCTAATCTCAATCATCAGAATAAAAAATAAACATTTAAAATGTAAGAGTATAAAATGCAAGCTGTACTTTTAAATATTCTTAGTTTACAACAATTACAAAATATTTTTCCTTTAACTAACTTACTAGATTTTTAATTACACACATCACATCAAAGAAAAAGGAATACACATTTTAATAATACGATCAACTAAAGAATTTCCTTCTATTAATTAGGTAGAACTTTGATCACAAAACAGAACAAAACAATGGAATAATAATCACCTAAAGAATTGAGAATTACTAATAAGTTTGGACTACTGCTTTACTGTCAATAAAGCTTGATTTAAATTTTCCAGATTTGGTGTTCTTTCAGTTTTACCTGATGATCATAATTTTTGAGTCGACAGGTAAACGAACACCAATAATTGTATCACAATTCGTGAAAGTCTGGATTACTATTCTTTATTTAATTTATTTATTTAAGGACTACTATCCCAATATCACGATAAATATCTAGTGTGTAAGTAGAATTTGCCAATCAAGACGCGATTTCTCTAGTTCTCGAGTTCTCGACTACGTTTTTCTCGTTTCGAACAAGTCCAAATTTCTCAGGAATTCCCGCTTCGAGAAGTCTCGATGAGAAACCCTAGTTGTCGCGCTTGCGAGCGGAATGATAACAATTGTTATAAAGAAGACGCTAGTACCCATCTCCTATCCAATGGGCTTTTATATGGTTTGATCTACCTACTAAGAAGTACCTAATTTAAGCAATGTAATGTAAATCGAGGTTGTCATAAATTGAAATAAATATCATTAATTAGAATATGACTTATTTTGAGACTAGATGACAACGTTAAGGTATTTGTGAATACGTCTATGTTATAAAATTAGTTTTTTATTTAAAAATTTAGCAAAAGATGTATTTGTTTTTCTATCAGATATTCGTTATAAAGAACATCTTATATTTTCATTGTTTTTTCAGAAAGACAAAAACAAGCAAAAATAATAATTGTATAGTAGTGATTATTATAACTAAGTACTTGCACGAAAAACTCATGAAAGTAAAGTGATTCAGGACCGTGCTTTGCCGCAATCTACGGAGAAAGCCATGTATCGGCAGTGGACTTGTGATGGGTGGTAATAATGATGATGATTCATAAACTTGATTGATTAGAAATCGAAGCGCTACATAGTTTTTTACTAGAATTTGTTTTAATTAATTGTTTAGTGTTAAAAATCGAACTTCATTAAACCAAAATACATAAGTACAGTAAGGAATGATATACGTAGTAAGACATTTGAATGAAATAGCTATTGTATTAACATTTCATTCTCGTGACATGCATGATTCAAAATAAGAAGTTGTTACGTTGTTGCGAATTTATTACCGTGTCTCCTAAATTTTCCTACAATAGGTACCTGCCAAAAACTCAAGGGGCATAACCCAAGGGTACACAAGGATACACGAAAGACCGACATTCGGTACCATCCACCCAGTATTTGAGTCAAGCCAGAAATTGCTTCATTTTGTTTATCGTCGATTATGAAATTGTTCTTAAAATAATTTGGTTGTAAATGCATGCTCATTACATTTTGCGATAAATGACTTACTCATCACAAATTGCATTTAAAAATATTGTGCTCTATTAAGCACGAAATTTTGAAGTTGAAATTGTCACTGTAACTAACTTTATTACTTAGATAGGTTAGACGTGTCCAGAAAAAGCATCTTGTCACTTGCTGCTACGAGCGTCATCTAACGGCGAATAGCTAAACACTTCTATTCCGAGACATACAATTTGAATCAGCTTTAAAAAGAGATAAGCGATTCTATCCTCCAATTATGGTATTTTATTGCGATCTTGCAGAGTTTATACTTTGCTATTTCGCTATTTGATACCTATTTAACAATATTATTTTATGTATGATGAATCATAACAATTATGTAGATAAGTATTTCATCATCATCATTATTATCACCATCATCATTACAGCCCTTCACAAGTCCACTGCTAAACATAGGCCTCCCCCAGAAAACGTCACAAAGCACGGTCTTTCCCATTGCTTGTCGGTTCTTCGAGCTGCTGTGTCGGTTATGCTAGTTCTTCTGTGGATATCCTCTTTTCTAAGTTTGTTACGTAGAGAAACCCGAGTATGTCTTATATGGCCATCAGTGAAGAACTACGTCTCTGAACCACAAGTCATCACTGGAACACGCACTTGTTGTACAATCTTGTTTTCAAGTTTTAAGGTATACCTAACCTGAAGATGAGTCTAAATTGCAGGAATGCTGCCCAACAGAGTTAAATCCGTCGATTGACCTCTCGGTTCAAGTTGGATTTACCTAGTTGGACTATTTGTCCCAGGTAAAAATACTCGTCAAAAACTTCAAATTTCGTGAACGCACCACGCGGCAAACGTCCCGATACCATCCACATCATCTGGATGCGTGGCGGTCCACCACTGTACGTTTCACAAGGAGTTTTCTTCCGTGTACGACCTCTCTGTGGAATAGTTTACCACCGGCGATTTTTCCGGACTGATACGACCTGGGGACCTTTAAAAAAAAGAGCTTACTCCTTTCTCAAAGGCCGGCAATGCACCTGCAATTCTCCTGGTGTTGCGGTTCATCATGGGCGGCGGTAGTCACTTAACATCAGGTGTGCATTACCCCCTCTTCTATAAAAAAAAACTTCAAGCTTAATGCTCCCAACAACTACCGAATAGGTGTAGCATGGATATTACACACGATCTTTGTTTTGTCCATGTTCATTATAAGACCTTCCCATCAGGAGATACTATTGAGGTTATTGAGCATAGTGCTAATGTCCTCCAGCGATTCTGCCATAAGGATTATATCGTCGTCAAATCGAAGGTGAGTAATGCACTCGCCACTGATGTTAATACCGTATGCTTTCCGGTCCAGTAGCTCGAAAACGTCTTCAAATGTAGCGGCGAAGAGTTTTTGTGATATAAAGTCACCCTATCTTTACACCTCTCAGCAGTTGGATAGGTTTCGTACTCTGGTATCTGTACTCGGGTAGCCATCGTAGCGCAACTGTACAAACACTTCAACGATTTGATATACCGATGGTCACCTCGGTAACGCCGAAGGGACTGTATTGCCTAAAATTCGACTAAATCAAAGGCTTTCTCATAGTCTAGATACGTACATTTAGTCTTTCATATATGCAAGGCAAAGAGGTAGGTCAAACTCTTCGGTTTTCTGTTCAATTCATGTTCGAGCTTTAGCCCCGTACACCACATACATACCGTATGTGGTGTACGGGGCTAAAGCTTTTCGGAAATCGTCTTGTTTGAAGAAGGCTGGAAGTTGTCAAGTCTGTGTGTGACGACTCGTAATGACTCTCGAAAACAGCACGCAGACGCGGCTCAGAAGAGAAGTCGGTCTGTAAAACACTCTCTTGTAGAACACAAGAGAGTGTTTTCGCCTTTCTTGAAGAACAAGACCACCGCACTTTTGCCGCACGTTTACAGTCCCATTAATTATTTATAGTGCATTAGTATTTATTTCTGTTTATACAATAATTAAAAGGTTATTGTTTTACATTATACAGGGTTATTTTTCAAAGAGTTGTCCTTGTGGTTGATCACGAAATATCGCTTTGCTTGAACTTTTTTAAGATTCCTCATGATACTATTGGTACGATTTAAGAATAAATTTGGGGTGCTTTCTTTCCTTTTCATGTTTTGAAGTCAAAAGCTTTAACTTTAAGGTTCTTGCACGTCGTATTGTGTTATAGGGTACAGCTAGACATGGAACCCTTTATTAGCAGACTACTTAATTTGTACAACGGTAGAGTAATTGTTCTCATCAATTTTGTTTCTCAAAATATAATCCGTGTTTACAAAATTTATTTTAAATAATTAATTTGCTTAGTAGTACTGTATTTTTACTATGGTAGTGTTGACTTGCTTGAGGATAAACTTCGCAAGCTATCATTATTTGCACACTGATAGACACCTGTTTGATAAATATTGACAAAAAGACCAATATACTAGTTATCTCTATAAGTAAACCGTATAGGTGAGGCCGATTGTTGATTTTATGTTGAAAATTGCGCAAAAGTGAAAATTAGAAAAAAAATTGCTCAAAGGACTCTCTATTATTTTATGGACCTGCCACAAGTTATATCATTAAATTTAAAATTGTTGGTAAACATTAATATGAAGTACTATAAAATATAAAAAGGCATCTCTTTTAATTTGACACGATAGATTCATTTGAATCGTTTTTACATCCGTGTTTGAATCATATTATTGCTTTGCAAAATTTGATTCACAGTTAGAAATTTATCAACTGCACAGACACACTCTGCTGCTTTTGCAGTATAAACAAGTTCGTATGACCATGCTCCAAAACCTTTAAAAGCGAATTTTGCTGTTACCTTAATTGATCAGATGTGTTTGAGAGTGTTTTGTTTAACATGTATCGTTCAGATTTTGTTTAGCCCTTTCTCTTTTTCTTACTCAATTTGATAGCAGTCATTTAGTATCTAATTCCCTTTCTATACTTTTTTCCTCGTTTTCAGAAAACACATCCTCGGTTTAGCACCGAGTGGTATGAGTTTGAAAGTACCCTATCCCTATATAAATATTTAAAAAAAAGTGAATTAAATTCATATTTCAATAGCTTCAAATCAAAACTCAAACGTGTAGTGAAATTGGTGATAAAAAAATAAACTCACTGTTTAGTGCTATTATGTTTATTTCCCTTGTATACAGCTCCACAATCCACAATATACACATGTTAGAGTCTATTGATAGAATAATAAATGTTCAAAAATTGAGATTAACAAAGACAAATAAGACACAGATTTCTGACACAATACAAACGCTTTTAAAGTTCACACTAACAGTACATTTACAACCACAATACAGTTTATAACAACACACAATTTTTAAGCAGAAGGCTAACACAATTTTTGTAAGAATTTAAGCTTTAATACCGATTTAGCAACTATATTTCATTTTTAAGGAATTGTCAGTCAGAACGATGTTTTTAATTTTTGAGATATATTTATGTGGCTACGCCACATCACTCCCCCACAGAGACCGTCTCATGACGGACGATAGTAATTTAGGAATCTCACACTTCGTCCTGAACGTGTTTTTTAATGCTTGTGTCTTCTTTACTTTTAGGCGGGTGCATTACGACAGGACCTGGGAGTGCAGTGTTTTCCTGGATTGTGTAGGCTGGATTTAACCTATTTATGGAAACTGTGACTTCATTGCCTCTAATTATAAGTTTGTAAACATTATCATTTCTTTGTATGACCTTGTATGGCCCTGAATAAGATGGCTGAAATGCTCGCGATTTTGTTTCATCTCTCAGGTACACGTGCGTAGCTGTTGGCAAGTCTGTGGAAACAAAGGTCTTGTATTAACTATGCCGTGACGCTGGCAATGGACGTATATTTTCTATGGTAACTCGTAAGCACGTAGTGAAATCCGTCACATCGGTGGTTGTTGCTAAGGAAGGATAGAAGAATTTTCCCGGTAGTCTTAACGGTTCACCATAAACTAATTCTGCCGGCGATGCTTGTAGATCTTCCTTTAAAGCACTTCTTATACCTAATAGTACTAGAGGCAAATTTTCAGTCCAGCGTTGGTTACTGTGATAAGATACGGCCTATTTTAACTGCCTGTGCATTCTTTCAACCATGCCGTTACATGCAGGGTGATAAGCTGGTGATAAGCAGTTGTTTTCTTGTGTTGGAAACCTTTTGAGTCTGAAAGATATTTGAATAGTGATGATTCGAACTGTTGTCTCCGATCAGTTATTATTTCCAAAGGACATCCAAATCGCGAAATCCAACCTAGCAGCAGGGCCTTTGCAACGGATTCTGTAGTTATGTTTAAAGGGATTGCTTCTGATCACCATGTGAATCTATCTACTGCTGTCAGACAGTACCGAAAACCTTCTGATGGTGAAAGAGGTCCAATTGTGTCTACATGAGTATGTTTGAGCCAGGCACGAGGCAATTCGAATGTGTATAGAGGCGATGACACGTGTCCGTTAATTTTTGAGAGCTGGCAGGCGTGGCATACTTTAAGACGTACTCTACCTAGCGCCAGGGTGAATCAGTGAATGCAGAGTTGCATAAATTTGCCCTCGAAGTTTCTTGGGTACATAAGGGCGTGCTACTTGCATTTTACTGTCGCAGTATAATTCTTCTAGTGTACTTTAATTAGTTGAAGCGATGTTTCACCTTTTATTAAATTTTTTAGCTTAGGGTCTTCTAACTGGGCTTTTGCAAGTGTGCTTAAGTGGACGGGCTTAGATAATTCCTCTATTCGTGAAATTCTTTCCCAGAAATATGTTGTATGTCCGTGGAAAATTTGGGATATGTAATCTATATAGCGAAAATGCCATGGTGAACATTTTTTCTTTTTGACGTTGAAATGCGTAGGATATTGGTTTATGATCAGTAAATATTGTGTAATATCTGGCGTCGAGCATATGCCGAAAATACTTTATATTTTCATAGATTGTTAATAATTCTCGGTCGTACGGAGAATATTTTCTCTGTGAAGGACTTAATTTGCGAGAAAAAAAAACAGAGGCTGCCATTTACCATCTTTGAATTGCTGCAGAACTCCTCAAATTGCTATGTCTGAAGCGTTTGTCACTACTCCTAGTTTTGTATTTAAGTCAGAGTAGGCCAAAAAGGTTGCATTGCATAATTATTCTTTGCATTTTTAAAATGCTATCAGTAAGTAACCTGTGATATTTACTGGATGTGAACCCTTCACCGCACCGATTAGGAGTGCATTTAATGGAGTTTGAGTTTCTGCTGCTCCTGGTACAAATCTGCGATAGAAATTTAACATTCCCAGGAATCTTGTTAATTCTTTCACGTTCCTTTTCACTGCAAAGTCATTGATGGCTTGTACTTTTGAGGCCAAGGGTTTTACGCCTTCGGGGGAAATGGCATAGCCTAAGAATGTTACAGTGGAGGCTCCAAATACACATTTGGACGTGTTTATTACCATTCCATAGTCTTGTAAATTTGTAAAAATTTCATGGAGATGTTTAAGGTGTATTTGTTCATGTTTCGAATAAAAATTAAAAAAAAAGTCTAAATAAGAGTAGCAAAAATCGAGTCGAAAGATAAACCTTTGAAACATTTGGCTTGCATTGCGAAGGATAAAGGTCATATACCAGAAATCGTACAATCCGAAGATCGTCGTTATGGCCATATTTGAAATATCTTCTGGATTTACCTATTTTGATATTTTTTATTTGATTATATGCTTTAACTAAATCAAGGGTTGAAATTATTTTACATCCTGACATATTGTACGTAAAGTCTTGTATATTACGCATAGGATACCTATCGGATATCGTGCGTACATTTAATAGCCGGTAATCGCCACCTAGCCACCATCCGTTATCTTTTTTGGGTGGCAGATGTAGTGGAGATGACCATGGACTCTCTGAAGGCCTTGCTGTTCCATTTTTGAGCATAGCTTCAAATTCTGCCTTGACTATTTTCAATTTGTTAGGAGCCAATCTCCTTGGTGTGCAACATACTGGAGGTCCTGAAGTTGTCCTAATATAATGGAGAGTATTATGAGTAGGAAGTTTATGCGAACCTGAAGGGTGAGTTATATCAGGGAAGTTGCGCAAAAGATTGTGATACTTAGATTCACTGGAAATCGTTTTTACCGATGGTATGGCGTTTGACGAAAAAGCTGATGTGGTGGAAGCTGATAAATTTGTACAGCTTTCGATGAGACGTCGATTCCGGCTGTCAATAATTATGTGGTAGAATGATAAAAAATCAACACCTACTATGGCCTTATTTACATCAGCGACTACAAATCGCCAACTGAGATCGTGCCGAAGTGTCTAAATTAAAGTGTACGAACTCATAAGTAGATATCGGCGTTCCGTTGGCAGCAAAAAATTCGTACGTCGTTTGCAGTCGTCTCTGCTTTGTTGCGGAGCGGGGAAAAACGCAGATGTCGCAACCTGTGTCGACTAAAAATTGCACTTTTGATCGTCGATCCGAAACCAACAGACAATCGGTTAAGCTAAGGCAATCGTCTGTCGCCATTAACGGCCGCCTTGAGAGTTTTCCTGTTTGTAGTCGCATGGATTGAGGCATATTTTTGCTTTGTCGCCGTACTTATAATGATAAAAGAAAATGGGATTTTTTTTGTAATTGGGTTGAGACCGACGAGACCTACTGTTTTCGCGTTGGCTGCGACCGTAACAGTTCCTTGAACGGGATCTACTCCTACTATCCCTAACTGATAGGGCTTGATCCTAACGAGTGGGCTCAGTTATTTGTTGAGTTATTTTGTCTAGCACATCAACCGATATTGCATTTGTTGACGCGACTTGTGGCACAGTAGGTACGAGGCCGTAAACTTTGTCTGCCAAGTATGCAAGTGCTTGCAGCGTTGAGTCTGGTTCTGACGCTATGAGAGTCTGTAGATTATTTGGTGACCTAAAAGCCCAAATCGTTCTAATAAAATCATCAGGAACATTAGGATCTGCTATATGTTGCAGATGCCTCAGAAATTGTGAGGGGCGGCGATCACCAAGCTCTTTGTCCATCGGTAGTTGTTTTACTTCCTTTTCTCTTGATGCTGACAATCTTTTTATCAGTTCGGTTTTTATGGTGGTGAGACGATAATGTCCTTCCCTTCAGCTGCATACCGATGATCCAGTTATGAAATGACATAAAATTATTTGGTGTCATCACCCTTTATTCCAGAGAGTGCAAAATTGCCTTCTATTTGGGCGAACCATACGCCTGGTTCTTCCGGCCAAAACGGGGGCAGGCGTACTCCGATGCGACAAATGTCGGAAGGTATAAATGATCCCACTCCGTACCAGTTACTTCGTCATGCTTTATTAGTGTCGTTGGTTTTTGCCATTGTTATTAATGATCTTTTGATTAACTATTTAATTTAGTGTCCAAAATTCCGGGATCACCAGTGTAGTGAAACTGGTGAAACAAAATAAACTCACTGTTCACTGCTACAATGTTTATTACCCTTGTATACAGCTCCGCAAGATCAGAGTTTATTAATTCTAATAATAAATGTTCATAAATTGAGATTAACAAGACAAACAAAACACGGATTTCTGACAGAAAACAAACGCTTTTAAAGTTCACACTAACAGTACATTTACTACCACAATACACACAATTTTTAAGCAGAAGGCTAACACAATTTTTGTAAGAATTTAGACTTTAATACTGATTTAGCAACTAGATTTTATTTTTAAGGAAACAAAGTGATTAGCGCATATGACAGCTGTCAGTCAAAACTATGTTTTTAATTTTTGACATATGTTTGTGGGGCTACCCCACAGACGTAAAACTACGTATAATTGCATAGTATGTTTGATGTGGGATTAATTTTAATTACATATTTTAATATTATATGTTATTTGAAGCTTATATAAAGTTGATAAATTATTGCTAACTGAAATAACACTGTTTTAATGTCTTTAATAGATAACTAATCGCTGATAAATTGATAGCAGTCATGTAGTATGTCATCAGTATGCGCTTGTGGTTACTAGAAATTGAAGACGTCTATTTTTTTTTCATTTTTTATTGTTTTATTGTATTAGTTTGATATGTCTATACGTTCTTTATCTAAGGAATTGGCGGAAAAAGCTCGTGTTGAGTTAAACGAGGATCCAAAACGAGTAAAAGATGATTTGCAGCATATTAAAGATTGGTTGGCAAAGCAACCGCATTTGCGCGCTAGAACAGGTGAGTCGAATTTCAATTTATAAATAAATATTATATTTTTAAGTTTTCCTTTGAGTAAGTCAATAACTAAAAACTATTATCGAAACTGATTGCTGACGGTCTGATAAATGGTGAAGTCTTTTATCAGCTAGTAGATCATGTGAAGATTAATAGTAATTAACTTTTTGATATGTGTATTCCTGACGCATGCATGATGCTTGTATGTGTGCAGATTATTATTAGGTATTCAGTATCATTATATCTTGAACTGTCAATGTTAACGATGTTTGAAATATTTTGGTTGCATGAATTCAGTAAGAGCTATTTAAAAAAAGACTTAATAACTGTTGACTATGTTTTCTAAAATGCCGCCCCAAAAATTTTTCCGCTCAGGACTATGTTCCTCCTGTCCCCTCGCCTTTGTTATCTTTCTACACTGAATTTCTAATCGAAAATCCGATATTTTAAAAAAATATCAACAGTTTTAGTTTGAACTGATCAGTTGGAGTTATCAGTTTAACTGACCGTGTGTGGCCACCATAAATCTTCTTGTTGCTCTAAATTTAAATTTATTCTTTTAGCGCGCTCTTTTATCTGACTCGGATTGAACTCTGAATTGTGTACTAATTCAATGTCAAGCTCTAGGAGTATTTGACATTTTTGGGAAAAAAACACCGTGGCCGTATCAATAATACGATATTTTAAGTACCACAACATAAAGGATAGTGATAGAGAAAGTAATTACTCTCTCACGGAACGGTTTTAAGATAATTACTATTTTATTCCCAAGGGATCCTTCACCTTTAAAATTAAATACAGTCCATTGGTGTCGCTAGCGCGGCACATATTGAAGAATTAAGGCGTTGGGACCGGGACGACCTCGGAAGACCCGTAATCCCCGCCTTAACCTATTTGAAGAAAGGGAAGAGGTCGACGCCCTTGTGTGTTACTTCCTTGCGGGTTCACATACGTTGTTCCCGAACTCAACGTAGGTGTCGTAGGAGGTTAGGGAATCCGCTGCTGTACGAGCCGTGAGACCCTTCCCTCGTGGCCGTTCCCCTTCAACGGTAATATTGACGGAGTTCGGAGTGGAGCCAAGTAGACAAATAATAAGTGTAATATAACCATGAACTTTCACATAAATCCATCTGAAGTCTTGAAGATCAGGAACGCAATAGGTCTGCATGATGTTAACATTCCGTTCCTATACCATATATGGTGAATATAAACGCGATCCTCTTGTTGTGAGCTTCTGTACATTTTCTGAAAATAAAGATGATTAATTATGAATAAAATGCGTAGTAAATAATAACAACTCAGTAAATAGTCACTTGAAATAAGCACACTAGAAACTATTGCCGTCTATTATAATTATTCATTGACAAACCATCATTCCAATATAAAATTATTACCTAAGTCATCCATGGTGAGTCTGGGGCTAATTGCTCGTCTTAATAAAAAACGAGCCACACTATTACGGCAACACAAATAAGAGCATTAAAAAAGGAAAAAATAGTGAGTTTGTACATCTAAGAAATAAAACATTTCCAATCCTCTACCATATGACGCCCGCTGAAATGCACTTTTCTTGCATATCTTTTCTCACTACCTATTTATCTCATCTCCATTCTTAACCAGCCTTTGTAAACTTCTTGGAAGGGATATAAGCCCTTTATAAATCCGTCATTTGCTTCACTTTACATATCTAGATCAGCTTTTTTTTCACCGAGCAGATCCAACAAAGAGACACGTTGGGGAATTTCCGTCTCACTGAAAAATATTTTTCTAACTAATAATCGGCGAAAAATTAATTACTCTTATTTTTATAGGATTATTTATTGGATAAGGGTGACAAACGAGCATATTGTCGTCTTGAAGGTAAGTGGATGATATCGTCGATTCAAAATGCAGATGCGTTATCATGCCGTGAGGAATGCTTCGTTTTCAGTAAAAAAAGTCGCCGGTTCTCTACACTCATCGTACAAAAGACAGGAGCGTTAAGCTGCTATTTTACACTGGTAATCTGTTAAAGCGTGGTCCTTCCCCAGTCGAGCCAACTTTTTCGTGCTACAACTTAACTACTATAGATGCAGCATGGCTTTATCGCGTAAAGTTACGTATTCAACATTCGATAAAAACTATAACGAATACCGCACTATTATTTTTTTGCATTAAAGTATTAAGAGGGCAAAGTGTATATGGTCACTATGTTTTAAAGACGGTCTGAACAACGGAACATAATTTTGTCACTTTGTATTTTTGTAGACTCGCTATGTGCGTTTTGCGTCATATAAAAATTGATTAGGCGTATTTAATAAGGTACTCTATGGATTAAGTTTCTAGAAGGTATATGATCGAAATATATTAAATCAAAAACATCTTTTACCTTCATCCTTGTGTGTTCTAAATTCTATTGAAAGTTTTGTTCTATAAACGAAAATTTATAACAATGGGTCTAAAAGCAACATTAACAAACAATTGATAACTCAGCATTGTTTTGCGACTTTAAACTAAACTATTTACATGGTTCTATTGAACTTCTAAAGAAACTTTGAAACTGATGCAATCCTATAATCTTCATAAATGATAACAATTATGATGACAGTTATTGATGGTATAACTTTGGACAGTGTAACGAAATTCCTTAATAAAATAATATTTCAGGAAATTAATCGTGTTTTGGAGGTATACTCCTGTGTATATGAATAAAACTTATACAAAAGTCTATACATTTAAATAAAATTGAAGTGTGTATCCGTATTAGCGAAATAATTGCTTTTTATTGAATTTAGAGGGTTATATTTATACCCTAAGGATATAAGTAACCATTTAAAAAAAAAATCTCTCTGTTTGTCCGGGATGGCTGAACCGATACAAAACTATGACGTTTAAATATGATAGATAACTTGGTCGTGCCATATGTTACAAGGTGGATCAAATGGTGGAAAAAAAAGATCGTGATTTTTTATAATTGTTTATTACATCAAGATAAATTAGTAAACTCGTGGGTAACATAATAAATTACACGTTTATTTGGCTATCCAATGAAATCGAAATCGTAATTGCAAGTAACATTTTCTTAAACAATTTTTTTAAACAAAGTCATTCACCCCAATGCACAAACAAAATGTCATTATCAATAAAAAGTTGGCCGCCTTTTTTGAGTATCCGTTGCTTTATTAAAACACTTATTATATTGGCCTTATCGATTTCGTATACATCAGCTTTAGAGGGCTAAAACCAACCTCCTAAAAAGTGTTTTTGGAGCACAGAGACTTGTAAAGTTCTAACTTTTTCTATCCTTCCTAGGAACAAACTACCTTCTTATCTAAAGACAATATGTGCCCTCTTTTATTTTCGAGACTTCAACGTCTCCCTTGCCCGTATACTTCTCAGTCGTCACGCTCATTAATTCACTACTTGTCTCGTCTACTATATTATGTTATTCTATAATTTCTTCATCCATTATTAAAATAACTTCACTACCTATGTCTAAGTCAGGGCTTTCTTCATTTGTAACTTCTATTTCCTGGATCATATCTTCAGCCACGGCATGATTTTTTTGAGGCGTTTTTAGCTGTGAAAAGCAAAAATTTTGATGACAATTGAGCAACATAATGTATGTACCTATTCAAAGTTATCCAAAAAAATATGTTTTATGGTATAGTTAACTTTGAACCGTTCAATTTTACTCGAAATTACATCGATTTTGATCGTCGTCAAAACTTCATCAGATTTACACAATATCAAATTTACACAGTCATCAAAATCGAGTAACGATTTGAAAAAAAAATTAAACATAAACTTCATTTTACACAATCATACTAATACATTTTTATAATAAGTTTAGTATAATTAATTGAGATTTCAAATCAAAGCAACAAACACCAGAACAACGTTGTAAAGATTGGGAGTGTGTCGACGAGGGTCGCGTACCTGATACTCAGAATCACCAAACGGTATTCGCT
>DWHP01000141.1:0-23901 GCA_018247895.1 Parnassius honrathi
TAGCACCCCCTGCCCCGCCGTTACCATGGTCGCCACCGTAGCCAGGAATAGCGGGGCCACCGGGGACTGGGGGCCGTCTATTTGTGTAATCATTCATAGGGGTATGTTGCCATAGTTGCCACGCTTGGCGAGCGGGTTGGCAATCGCAGTTTTTTTGTTGTACGGTTGCTGTTATCAGGAAGATGATGCTGCCCATCTCCAGCCTGTTTTCTTCTGTCGCCTTTTACGACACCCACGTGAAGATATGGGGTAGTGGATATTCTTAACCGCCACTACACGGCAATTGCGCATACACTTGGGTACTATAATACTGTCCTGCACCGATAGCTAGTCTCGGTCGAGGCAGGCCAACATGACCGAAATTCGGTCTGGAGGACATTATGACTTTGCACTTGTCAAATATAACTCAAATATTTATCTTCAAATAGAGTTTCGTGTAATAAATCTCAAAGCTTTCAAAATCCATCGACTGTTAACTTTGACTATTAAACTAATTGTTGGTCGAACACTCAAATACTGTTAAGGACAATGAACAATGCGTTGCAGCTCTCGGAGTGAATCGAGAGTGGAAATATTTAATTGCATTATTTTATAAGCACTGCTCAAAGAAAACTCCTAGCTCGGGTCCACTTCAGAAAACTATTTATTCGAGAGGAAACTGAAAAAAACAAAAACCGCTGAAAAGAGTGAACAGTAGTTCAGTATATCTCAATGTGTTTCAGAGAAGTTTTGTAGCATTGGTACTTTTAGGATTTGGTTTTATAGTATGTACAAATATACTTTGGTTCTACTTAAGATTTCGCCATTTTTAAGTATTAAAGATACTATAGATCGCTGAGCTATCTTAAGTTTCCTCATACATCCGGCAGTGCAGAAGTAAAGTAACCGGCATAGCCCAAAGTTAGTATAGCTGAAGTTGCAATGCACCGCCTATGTAGCTCGAAAAACTACAACTGATGTGGAAGAAAGGTTCTGGAGTGGAAGCTTACCCGCTTGCCAAGCGTAGCTACTTTGACAGATCCCCCCTATGAGGCAGGTTAAGGGAGACTTATGTTCAGCTGTGGACTTTAACAGCCTATAAAAGTAACGGTAACTATAACTGCTAGTATATATACTCAAGGAGTAAGGTTTAGATCACTTTTTATGATTTTAAAAACAAGTCATTGGAAGTATGAATAAAACATTTCAATTCTTACAACCGATGGAAAAGAAAGGTTTTTAGCCTCGTACCGGTAGGCAAAGTATAGGCCGGCCCTCCACTAGATAGAAAGACAGAGTGATAAGACTTGCAGGAAGTCGATGGATTCAGGTGGCTTAGCACCGTGCTTTGCGGCATACCTTGATGAAGTAGTGAACTTGAAAAAGTTGTGAAGAGATGTAATGATGAATAATGATAATTAATTACTTGTATAATTTATTACGGCCCGAGGCTTTGTTCGCGTGGAATTGCAAATTACGGGAATTTCCACCCTCCGGAACTATAATTCTTTTAGCGGTGTACCGTACCGTGTGTGTTTTTACTGGAAACAGTCTACATGTGTAGTCATTTACTTATTATTTTACTGCTAATGGACCGGGGCATTGATAACTACCTACTTACGTCCCAAGTTTGAAGTCCCATTTTGAAGGAGTGACTAGCGAGCACACTGCCCACCGTATGGTAAGTGTATGCTGTCATCCGTATAGATCTACATCGATGCTCGACAAAATCAAAATGAAGATGCGTACTCACCTAGTCGCCTAGGGTCTCCGCTTATGTACACTCACCATATGAAACGCATCAGCATTGATCTGCTATTTTACGCTAGTATTCCGTGAGAAAGTGGTCCTTCCCCGCTCGAGCAGACCCATTCGTGCTACAGGTATATCTGCAGGATAGCTCTACTACGTATGATATAGTTACTGAAATAAGGCAACTTTAAAGCAAAAACATAAATAATCTTTATTTCTAACCTCGCGGGAATTTCGTGAAACCTTTTTTGTCTACATTACTAAGAGAACATTTGTGCCAAATTTTAGCTTTGTAGACCCAAGCATTTGAGCTGGGCGGTGATGAATCAGTGATTGATTACAGTGAGTGAGTGAGCGAGTGCATCGCAACTTGTCATTTTATATATAGTGATTTTTTTCAGTTTTGTCCTTATTTTTTATCATTATATAGCACGGAACCTCGAAATATATCGGTGTACCAATTTCATACAAAACAATGAAATCATTTTCCTAATATGTGATCATTAAAGCAGTACGTGAATGGAATCAATGGAGCGCGACGAGCAGCAGGTGTTGCCGCGAGGAAGGAAATTGCCAATCATGTGCACCGCTGCACCAATTTTTAAAAGATTTGTTTTCATTACAAGAATGAGGTCAAATATATTAATACGGTGTTTTAAAATAATATTACAAGTGTATTATTTATATATTAAAAGTGACAAACGAGTAGACAGTTCCCCAATGGTGAGTGGATGCAGTGGTACTCTTAGACATCTACATTTATCTTCGATTAAGAATAAAAATGTACTTGCATTGTCACCTCTGAGGACTAAGATAGAATGCTTCGTTTCCGGTATAAAGGGTTTCCGGTTCTTTACACTTACCACAGCAGCATAAAGCTGCTATTATACGCTGGTATTCTGTGAGAGCGTGATTCTGCCTTGGTAAAGATGATCCATTCGTGCTGCAACCATATTATAGCTGCAGTGCGGCTCTACCACGTTTATTTGAGGTTTACGATTGAAAAATTTGTTTCAGAAAAAATAATAGACATTTATCTAACTACGATTTCTACTTCGTTCAGTAAGGTACAATATTTTGCGCATTAAAATTTTAATTATGGTTGAAATTTGTCACTAATATTCGCAATCATTTAAATTGTTATCACACAACCCTTTGTATTATTGCACTTTTATTATGTAGATTATATTTTGAAATTTAACTTCAATAAAAAAACCTTCGAGTTTCAAGACCTCAAAATAATAAAATAAACACGTAGTAACTCTGCAGTCCTGGTATTAATCCTTCTATGCGCTATATCTTGATTTTTATTGACTGTTCATTTGGTCTATTGGTCGCTCGACTGCTGATCATGAGATCACGAGTTGTAGTCCCTGTGCGGTCGAATAGTTTTTGGTGTTTTAAGTGAACTAAGGAATATCGTAAGCTCAATGTAAAAACTAGAATTTCGTCACAGAGTTAGTTACATAGTTACATTATAAAATTCATGTCCTATTTTTCCTCTATGTGTGGAATTCTTTCTCCAGATTCATATGGAAGCACCTGTGTAGCATAACCTTCTTTATAAAATACAAGCATGAAGAAGATATTACATAACATAAATTCCAAAAAACATACAGTCAAATTGGGAACGTTTCACTTTTTCCCATAAAAGTGCATTATTGGCAAAATTCTTGTTTTGTGGAAGAAGTGGTGTGGTCCCACTTTTTCTTCTTCCACTTCGTACCATACAGCTATCATTTATTTAATAAGTTATTAGAATCCGGCGATACATTGCGGAAATCCATTATATTAAAGATGTTAAATGTTATTTGGCTAAGATCCGCGTAATTAAATAAATGACGTATTTTGCCTAGTCTGAAGAGCACCTCCTTTAAATTGCGTGCACTACTCCCGTCACTATTAATACACACTACCGTTGATAACACGATACCGTGTTTCGCCTTTAAATGTGGCATAAATCAGGTGAAACATAGAGCTGTGTCTAATGAGATATTTAAGAAGACGCTTTGGGCGAAAGGAATTTTTATTTATGCAGAATATCATGTACACAAAGCATTCTAAGAGAGAAATCTCTATGACAGACAGACATGAATTAAGCACGGAACACTAACTCACAAAACACTCCAAAACGGAACTTTTGTGTTGAAGTTGCTTCATTTTTCACCGCTCAAGTTATCGCCGGACGTTAATGTTTCTTGAACGAAGCTTTGCTGGAGAAAGCCGTTGAAATATTAGAGATGTATAAAATACAAGTTGTTTCTGCGTGTTATTGCGTTAAACGTAATGTTTGGCAAACGGATTAGACCAACCGTCCATGTAACCGATGAACCAACCGTCGATGTAACCGATAAATCGATGTAACGGTCCGGGTATTTTACATCCAACGTAAGAAATGAGTGAGATACCACATAGATACACGTGGTCTCTCTTGAACTTTCCAATGTCACCTCTTACGCCATCCATATCTCATAAATGCTAATATCTGATGTTTAAAAGCCTGGTCATCATACACATGTGATGATGATACACATACAATTCCTGCCTTGAGTTTTGTAAACTCCGGACGTGTTAGTCGAGTTCACTCCCGTCACTCCATTCTCGCAGCTCATGTGCGCAACGTATATCAGATATTACACCTTGCTTGCTATTTGGTACTCTGTGTTTGGTGACTGTATTAGAGCTCAAATTGTAGTGTGTGAAGCACGCTGTGCGGGGTAACAGCAGTCACACAATGAAGTTTATCAAACGCTTGTTGTGGTGCAAAGAATGTATTGTGCCTAACTCTCCTTCCTGGCTTACTGGTTTTCGGCAAACCGTAAGTAGAGTGAAACACATTTACCGTTAGCCTCAGAGGCGACCATCTATTTATCTATTTTAATTTTTGTATTTCTTGTTGCATAGGCAACAACTAGGTACACACCCTAGCACACCAACGCGCTGGGTGTATAGGCATTTATTTTAGACACCTCGCCCGCTCGAGCTTGGTACACATCGGTACTAACTCTGTTAGCGTTGACATTATGGCGTCGTTCTCAAAAGACGAACTCGGCGACTTCCTGCGTTGAGCCTTTTCCGACATTTGGTCAGCGTTCTTTAAACAGCGCAAGGATACGCCGATATGTCACGAGGAAAACCTCCTCTCTCCTCCTTCCACCCCATTATTATAACCCATTTCGTTCGGGTCGGTGAACGACACTGCCTCCCCCGCGCCCTCCGCGATGTCAACCCGCGGCCTCTCTCCAGTCTTGTCAGATGCCGACTCAGGCTCCGACATGGAGATCGAGACGCGTGCCCCGTCCAAGCCCGAAGACGAAGGCATAACCCTCATCCAGGGCAAAAAGCGCAAGCGCGCTGCGCCGAAGTCAGCCGAGACTAACTCGGCCCCCGTCCACCACCGTCATTCTGGCTAAAAAGCCAGCCCCAGCGGCGCGTGCTCTACTCCCTAAGCCTGCTGAACGTAGGGAAAAGCCGCCGCCAGCCGTCGTCACTCAGGCCAAAACCAAGTGGAACAATCTGTCTAATTTGTTAAACTCCAAAAAATATACTGCTCAAAGGTACATAATGCCAGGTGTCAAAGCATCAGAATATATGTCAAACAGACCGAAGAATTCCGCAGAGTGACTGACCTGTGCGCTCAGGAAATTAATTTTTACACAAATGCCCTACCAGAGGAGCGTAACCTTCGTGTAGTTATTCGAGGACTCCATAAGGAACTCGAGACCGCACACAACTTAGATGATCTCATCGCCCAGAATCTCGCAGTCTTGGAAGTGCACAGAATGCACCACCAGACCGTCAAAAATCGATTACTTGATCTGTGCCTTGTCATTCTGGACCTGTTTCCGGAAGGCAAGGAGATATTCTATATCCGGCGTATCTGCAACCTAACCGGGATTACAATAAAGGCCCCCCGAAATAGGAGCATGAGGTAAAAGAGCGCATTGCAGAATTTAGAAAGGATAAATGAGATAATCTGCTAGAGGATATCAAGCCATCCCAAACTGACTTCAGGCAGTTGACACGAGCTCCGAAAGCAGAACAATCCTCAACCATGCCACCTCTCATTAGCCAGAAAATCCCGATCTCGCCTTTGATGACTCTGAAAAAGCCGGATGCCTCGCGGTCAGTATAGAGAGCCGATGCATTACTTCTAACGAACCCATAGATTCTGATCACCTTACAGAGGTCGAAGCGGAAGTCGTAAGTAGATCTGTGCTACCACCTGCAGGCCATCCTTAGATCTTGTAACTGTTGACAAAGTCGCAAAAGTCATCAAAAACCATAAAAATAAATCAGCACTCGGACCTGACAGTATTAGTAACAGGATGCTGAAATCCCTCTCAGCGCCACTTGCTTGCCTCCTAGTAGACATTTTCAACGCTCCACTTGCGTGCCTCCTAGTAGACGTTTTCAACTCTCTTCTCTCCGGTTGCTTCTTCCCGGGCGCATGAAAAGAAGCAGACGTCATAGGAATCCCAAAACCAGGTACCCTAGCCTCTAGCTACAGACCCATTAGTCCTTCACCTTACTGGGCAAAGTTTACGCACGTATAATATTAAATCGCATCCGTGAACGCGTCCTTACCAACAAGGTTCTCAAATCCACTGCCATACTGAATACATCCTAGAGGGCTTCTCCCACTCAAGGAGTTACGGTTGAATCCGTAACACAGGTGCCCTCTTCTTCAACGTCGCCAAAGCGTTCAACAAAATCTGGCATGACGGCTTGCTTTACAAGCTGTTTAAATTTAACGTGCCCAATAGGCTCACTCACATCATCAGAGCTTTCCTTGCAAACCGCCATTTCCGTTTTCGTATAGAAGAAACTCGCTCCTCCAAGCGCTCACTCAGGGTTGTAGTTCCTCAGGTCTCCGTTCTCACCGAGCTCTTCTTCACGAACTATACTTCTTTGCAGAAGACACGGTACTTTACGTCGCTCATTTCGGCAGTAAATTTCTCACAATGATGCCCCAAAGAGCCGCCAATCGCTTGGGAGAATGATTTCGCTTATGGAGAATCGAAATGAACCCTGAAAAAAATTTAGCAATATACTTTCAAAGGAAACCCTGCTTCAATCGTCAGAACTGTGCCAAATTCGTCACTAGTCGCCTCCACCCACTAGTTAACAGTAAGATCAAACTGTCCCTAAGACACAAGCTCCACCTTTACAAAGCTTGCGTAACACCTATCATGTCCCAATCTCTAAGCAAGCGTAGCCTTCGCACAGCGATTGTCAACTTTCAACGATCTCTGAATATTTCAAGGACATGTCTCTGCACTACTTTGAGGGCGCTGAGATACATCCTAACTCGCTAGTCGTAAACGCAGCTCCCTACGCTCCGACTCCAAACGTCAAGCAAAGCCTCCGGAGGCTCCGTAACGTTTCAATTGAACCCCCAGTTCCGCTAAATTCCAACGACACAAATGTCGTCGGCCCGTCACTCATAGATACTAAACATTCACCTAGTGCCACAAACACTGTTAGGACAACGGATGTGGTACAGTGCGTCCGCAGATGGGTGCGTCACGCACCCCTTCACACCGTGTACACACCGTGCACCGGCGCCCCTGGGCAGTTCTCACCGCCCAGAACATCGTCGTTAACGATTAACGAGTTAACGATGAACGAACGAGTTAACGATGCATAATAATTTAAATTCACCTTTTTTGCCTTAAAGCCGCGCGCCCTAACAACTATAACACTATAAAAGCCAAAAAGCTAACAGCATTAACATCATCAGAAACAAGACTTAAAGGCCTGAGGATAGTCTAGTTTTTTATGTTTCAACTTTCAGTACTACAGTTTTACCATGCAGCAGGAATGGGTGGGCTCGACTGTGGTGCGACCGCTCTCTCACAGAGCACCAGCGTGAAGCGAAAGAATAATGGTGTGTTTCTTATGCTGAGTGTAAAGAGCCACCGACCGTTTTTCCTAGTAACCGGGAAATCTACGTAAGTACTCAGGTGGTGACAACGCATCTGCATTCAGATTCTTAATCGGGGATATATGTAAATATCTATGGGCCCCATTATCCACTTACCATCAGGTTGACGGTGTGCTTCATCGTTCTTTTATTAAAAAAAATATATTTAAACTGATTTCACAACTTTAATTACCGTCAATTTCAATACCGAATTTTCATTACGATGTTAAATATTTTAAGTAATCGATACTTAACATAATTCCAGGGATGTTTCGTGTAATTATCCCAGTATTGAATATCAATTACGTGATTCGAATTTAGATTAAATTCATTTGGACAGGTCGGCTGAAATTTCATAATATTGTATTTTTTGTTAATTAACAACCGAATATAACTTTACAAAAGCTTATATTCGTTAATGTATTATAGAGTTTTTTCTAGTACTATTCTATTTTAAGAATTAAAATGCTCTGTGAGCCCTGAAACCTCAGATGGAACGCCTCATTATCTGTAAAATTGTTCTTCAGTTACCTTCACTCTTATTAAATAAAACTATTATTTAATGTGTAGTGTTCGCGTAAATTTAAAAAATCATTACCTTCACTCTTCCTCATTCACTTTCTCGTTCCAACCGAGTCAGTATACTAGGCTGCGCCATGCCCTAAAACATGAAATAGTATAAATATGTTATAAAATTGATTGCTATGACTTATATGTCAAAAAAGTATATATTGGCTTCTCCCACTTCTTATAGATTTTAGGCCATTATGAATTATGAGAGCCGCGCTGTCCCAAGGTTGTGGGCACAGCCAAACAACGATATGGGGTGATGGATTTCCTCACGCAATCTCTTCTGTAATTGTATCTTTATACATCTGAAGTTGGGGCATAATGTTAAATTTCAATACTTCTTTGAAATAATACTCGTTTCGACTAATCGTTGGTCTAACCAAGACTTCTAATCTTGAGGTTCTAGATTCGAATGCCGGGATAAAATCAATTACTGGGTATTTCTGTCTAGAAATTCTCAGTAGCAGCTCGGAGTCTGGAATTTGGCGGTGTTTAACCTCCGTGCCTCGGTAAGCACGTAATGCCGTTGGTTCTGCGCCTGAACTTCTTCTAACTGTAAGAGTTGGAGAACGGAGAGCGCACCTGTACTGTGCACGCGCACACTCGTGCAATATAGTCCTGTCCTATGCGGATGAATAGTCTCCGTTGTGATTCGCCACCGTGATTAAAATTCGGCCTGGAGGAGGAAATTAATATTATTATTATACTTCTTTGAATATAAATCCCATTCCCGTATCAGTTATATATACTATATGTTATCCTATTAGACCTGTTAAACGTTTTATCCATCTGCTCGACACACGCTTAAAGCACAACACGTAATTTAATAATTACAATCTTAATATAATTAAAAGCACCGCCTCCGTGGTACTCACGCCTCACGCAAAGATAGCGAGGAGTGTCCAATTTGAGAGACGCTCCAAGTTTGTTCATTAAGTTTAACAAGATTTTGTTACGTTACCCTTTGAGACAGTTCGTGGACTACGGCTGTAAAATATTAAAAGCAGTTTTTGTTGAAAGAAAAATTATTTAGAACGTACAAATTATTTCACTTTTGTGAAATACGTTTCACGTTGTAAATGTCTGCTCGTATTGTGTGATACGTATTGTTACAGTAAGTTTTGTACAATAAAATTTATAGGTTCCTAACAATGGACGCTGTTTATTTTCATAATAATTAAATGCTATTGAATTGGACAGGATATTCAAAAATACGAAGACTCGCTCTTGGTTGATAAACGCCGTACTAACTGTTGCTAACTGGTGCTTTCAAAATCCAATTGCATGAAAGTGCTACTATTTAACCGGATTTGTGACTAATTTTATGGAAGATAAAGAGATTTTCGGATGGAATTATAATTGTTCCTATACGAGTATACATACAATCAAAGACTTATCCGTTACTTAGCTGAGTAGATTTTCGTAGCATCTCAATATCGTCTTTTGTTTCAGTGCTGATAATAACCCTTCCGTGCTTAGTTTCGCGTAATCCTCGAACCCGCAATTTTAATCGTTCAAGACGTATAATTTTTGAACATGGAATGTGTTCGTATTTCGTCACTTGATTTTAATTTATCTTTGGGTAAATTACAATAGAGTTAAATGTTTTTCGCCCCAAGTAAATACGTTTGCTTTTTCTTGGATTTATCAGCAAATAACACTTTCGATAACGGCGGTGAAGTGCAGCTTTCTTGAACAGTTTCCTTAATAAATCTTTTGAAATACCAGGGTCGTCTGTAAAGACTCCGATCTCAACGTGAAGATGGTAGCACTCGTCAATAAAACCTAGTGAATGTAGTTGTGCATATTTCACGTTACGCACAAAAATTTCAGCCATTTTGGACGCGTAGTTTTATTTGAGTCGTTTGAGTGAGTCGATGTGAGAGCTTTTGTTAAAGTAGAAAAAACTGAGTATCGAGCTATCTTTAAATTGTGTGTTTTGAAAGGCAATTCGCCTACGCAAATCAAAAATGAGTTTAATTCTGTGTATGAGGACTCTGCACCATCGTTTAACACAGTGAAATTTTAATAATGACTATTCATCTGAAATACAATTACATCATCCGACTCAAAATTATGTTGTAGTGTATTTACAATATTCCGCCAGTGCACTTCTTAAGAACTCATCAAAAATTGTGTGACATATTGTGCCTATGAGCCATATAAGTAAAAATTTAGAAAATAAAGATAAGAAAAAATTATAAAATAATACAATGTTTTATACTAAACACTTACAAATATAATAAAGTATAAAAATTAAAGTTCTAAAATCACAAGTCACAAAAATAATATAAATGAATAAGGAATAAACAAAGTTTTTAATTTTGAGCCTAGAATTATATTAGGTTATAAGTATAAGTTCATACCGCATAGTATATAGTCTCATTCCAGAAAGTGAAGTGAAGGGCGGCCCCTTACTGGATGGAGTGACGACCTGGTACTAGATGTAAGAAGTTAAAGGATGCAGGTAGCTCAGGACCGTATTTTGTGGCATTTCTTGGTATTTTCAGCAGTGAACTTGTGAAAGACTGTAAGAATGAATGAAAGAATGTGTATTAGAATGCTGGACAAGGGTTTTGCCAACAAATATAGACAAGGTTGGCCATCACTGTCACATTTGGTATGCATATGAGTGACCTCAACCAAACTTCTCATACCTTTGACTCTGTATACTCCCGCCTGCATCTATAGTTTAATTATATCGAGGGCCATAAGATCTTTTCGTATTTTTCCATAGTTGCCTCCTATGATATCCGCGCGTTGATATGAGGTTATGGATTTTCTTCCGCCGTCATCACTAAGCCTATCTGTCTTTCATACACAAAATGTTGTTCGAAGTATTTTAAACGTAACCTTTACATAGGCACATAATACAAAGAAAAGTTTCAAAAAAGTCTCAAGAGTTTTATGTAACGAACCTGAAAACCTTCAAAATCCATCGACTGCTAAGAACACTGAACAATGACGACGTTGTAGCTCTCGAAGTGAATCGAGAGCGGAAATATTTAATTGCATTATTTTATAAGCACCGCTCAAAGAAAACTCCTAGCTCGGGTCCACTTCACAACGACTATTCATTCGAAAGGAAACTGTGGAAAAAACAAAACCGCTAAAAAGAGTGAACAGTTGTTCAATATTTATGAATCTATTTTACAGAAATTTTTCAGCATTGGTATTTTTGAAATTTGGTATTGTTCTTATAGTATGCACAAATATACTCTAGTTCTACTACGGATATATTCGTTTCTAAGTTTATCACATACAGATATCTCAAGCATAGCTCTTTCCATAGATTGCAGACCGATCTCGAGCTTCCTTATACGGTCAGCAGTGAAGGACCACGTCTCAGATCCATAAGTCAGAACAGAACCAGAGGAACCGATGTAGCTCAACGGATTAATAAGCTGAAATTTCAATAGGCCATCCATGTAGTTCGAAGAACTAACAACCGGTGGGGAAGAAAAGTTCTCGAGTGGCCGCCACGTAGCCGTAAGCAAAGTGTAAGGCACCCAGCCACTATATGTGACGACATAGCATTAGCAGCCTAGCAGACATGCAGGAAGTTGACGAATGAAGGTGAATCAGGACTGTACTTTATGGCGTTCTTTGAGAGAGGCCTATGTTCAGTGGATCTTTATAAACCTTAATGAATTAATTAATAAATTAGTAGAGTGTTAGTCCATCTACCACTCTATTTCTCTACCCACATGAGGGTGTTCTTAGAGGAGACTGTTGGAAACGGCAGATAGAATACTTTTGCTTAAGGTATAACAAGTCCGTTAAGTCACATATATGTAAAATTACCAGATCTGCATCTGGGAGCAGCTTCAAAGAGTTCGGACGCAGTACTGCTAACCTCAGATAAATCCTTGTAATAAGTATATGACGCCCATGTCCAGATATTAAATATTTTGAATTGTTGGATTATTAAAGAGAAGAAGAAGTTTGCCAATAGGCAACCGCTAGTATACCGTACCGTGGTGGTGGAAAAATATCCACTACTACATATCATGCCCTAGCGAGAGAGGAAACCAATCAGGAGTTGGGCAACAGCGTCTTCCTAATAACTACTAAATATAAAAAACTGCGGTTGCCAACCACTTGCCAAGAGTGGCAACTATGACAAATATCCTACCCTATGAGGCAGTTCAAGGGGGAGTGAACTTTAACAGGCTATAACGGTAACTACTACGAGTAGTATGTTATCTGAAGAATAAGGATTAGATCACTTTTTATGATTTTAAAACAAGTCATATTTTTTTAAAAGTATGAATAAAACACTCCAATTCTTTCAATATTAATATATCATAAGCTTTTTACCATCTGCGTAATTATTCTACACAACGCACACATGTCGGTTGAATATGAGTTTTTCGATTATTCGAGACTAGTAAAGCAATTCGATCTGTGTAACGCCCGAATTAAAATCCAGTTTTGCGTGCTAATCGATTTTATCAAAAATCGACTCCCATTGAATGGACAATACATGGAATTGTTCGACAATGGTTCGAATATTAAAAATCATTCGAGCATTATTGAATTGCCCTTTCCAATTATAAAGTTTGGTTGCCTGTTACAGCGGTATACGATTATGAATATTTATTATGATGGATTTCCCCAGGCTGATTAGCAATTACAAAGCACGCAGGATATTATTATACCCTTACTTTACTTGTTAACATTAATGTTTGGCAAAAGAGTCAAGTCAAGTGTCAAGTCGATACACCTACAATTATCTTCAAATAAGTATCGAAATGCAAATGCTGTGTTAAACAAAGATATAATTTGCCTCATTAACTATACTCAAAAGTGTTTCTAGTTCTCGTCACATATCATATAAATCACAGCAGCGGCATAATGATGTAATTCACGCTGGTGTTCTATGCGATATAATCGTCTTCTGTATATATCAAGATTGGTAAGCAGACTTAGTTCTACAGCATATGTTACACAAAAGTTTAGAAGACTAATCAGTGTTATAATAGCCAGATTAGTTTGTTTGAGTGTAACAATTTAATGAAAAATAAGCAGCGGAACCACTTTGACAAATTTACGCTTGCATATTATGCGTCAGACGGATAATAGTTTTTTTTTATAGAATAAGGGTGACAAACGAGCACACAGTCTACTTGATGGTAAGTGGATGCTATGAACCCAAAGAAAGACATCTGCATTATTAAGATTCAAAATGCAGATTCGTTGTCACCCTTGAGGACTAAGATGGAATGCTCCGTTTCCAGTAAAAACGGGGCTCAGGTTCTCTACTACTCATACGTGCTACAATCATAACGTAGCTACATCATGGCTCTACCAGGTAAGAAAATGGCCTGGTATGTGATAGTGCATCCACTGTATCCGTAGCAATCGGATTGCCCATGTAACGGTCTACGGGTAACGGTAATCAGAATTTAATGCGAACTCGACAGCCGTTTAAAATCGAATTTTCAATAATTGCATACCAATTTGCAATACAAAACCGGAATTGTATACCAAGCATACGAATGTAAACTGTAGTGACGAAAATAACTTGTGCTTTCTTGTAGGTTTGCAGAAGAAAAGTAAAGAAAAGATATAGAGAACACAACATGGAGAATATATCTGAACAGCTCAACGTCAACGTAAATTTCTTCGATGTTCTCATACGTGGTGCTGCTGTAGCTATATCAATGGTGTAGATGTAGAACGAATTGGTCTGCTCGACCAGGGAAGGACCACGCCCACACGGAATACCAGCGTATAATAGCAGCTTAACCTTACTGTTTTACGTATGGTAAGTGTAGAGAAGCGGTGACCCTTTTTACTGGAAATGTGGCAATCTATCTTAGTCCTCACGGGTGACAACGCATCTGCATTTTGATTCGTAATCGAGGATAGATGTAGATGTCTATGGGCCACAGCAATCACTTAACATCAGATGGACTGTGTGCTCGTTTCTCAACTTTATCCCATAAAAAAATGTTTTCGTATCGTCAAGAGAATTGATAAATTTGAAATGCAAACGGCGGCCGTCCTAACCAGCTAGCGGCGGTGCGTCCACTGAACCATAGATCGGCAATACATATGACGTAATCGGCACGTATCGAAAATCTAAATAGTTGCCCCTGCGGGAAATCGTGTCTGTAGTACTGACGGGCTAACGCTTACGATCCGTTTGGTGCGGATCGTAAGCGTTAACGTTAACCGCAGTGGACGCACCTGCTTGACTTACTATAAAAATAATTTTAAAACATTTTTGATACAATCTGTCCAAGATATTATATCCAATAACAGTAATTACACTATAGAGTAAGAATAATTTAAAGCACACGCTATTTTAATTTAAAAAAATTAAATCGCTTTCACTAGCATCCCTACCTTACCTTTTACTGTGAAGTTTTTAAAAGGGAAGTCCAACTTAAAATGATAATGGTTTTAAGAGCGTTGATGCTATGAGTTATTTTTTGTATAAGTAATAAGATGATTTTTATAATTATTTTAATTTCTTTTATAAAATTATTAGTGACACGCACATAGTCCCAATCATGGTAAGTGGACATTCTGGTCTGTTGTTGATACATACATTTACAAAAATTCATCAATTTCAGCCCATAAAAGACAACTGAATTCAGTAGGAGGTAAAGTGTAAGTGGACCACCTGTGACGACTTGACCTGGCAACATATAACGCACGTACCCTAAGTACTGACGAGAAGATACTGTCACTGAAAGAAGAGACGGACAAGTTACACTGGGATATTATAGGATTACTTGAGATCCGGAGAGAGGGGAGGATACAATAATCCTCGAATCTGGCAACTTGTTTTATTATCACGACTATCTGTCCCAAGGAGGTGTCGGACTTATCGTGTACAAGTCTCTCGATAATAACGTTGTAAAGGTTGGGAGTGTGTCGACAAGGGTTGCGTACCATATACTCAGAATCACCGAACGGTATTCGCTGAAGGTCATACAGGTTTAAGCACAAACCTCGGCATATCCCGGTGAGGAGGTGGAGAAAATGTATGAGGATATCTCTAGAGCCTTGCATTCCTTCAAAATCTATATTAATGGGAGACGTCAACACAGGACCTGGCACAAGAGAGAACGCTGAGCTGAAGGTATGGCAATTCGGAATAATGGAACAGAACCCAGGGGGGCGAGCAGCAATCGCTACACATATTCTCGACATGTATACCTACCTCTAAACTTGCAAACGAGATTGTACAACAGTGCGTGTTGCCAGTGATGACTTATGGAACTAAGACGTGGTTCTTCACCGCTGGCCGTATGAGGAAGCTCAAGGTCGCTCTGCGAGCTATGGAGACAACAGATGGTGAGTAAAGGTTATCAATTGGCAGCCACGTACTGATAAAGTGTAAGGCGTCCCTCCACTAGATGAAGTGACGACCTGATAAGACATGAAGGAAGTCGATGGATTCAGAACCGTGTTTTGTAGCATTCTTTGAGGAAGGTTTGTGTTTAGCTGTGGACGTGTGAAGGGCTGTAATGACGATGAATGATGGTGAAATCGTCTCTTATGACACCAACGCGATGGTAATATGTGGTAGTGGATAATCTTTCAACGTTATTACCCTAAGTAATTTTAAGTTCACTAATTTATGAAGCTCCGATTCTTACCACCTTATGAAATAGCATTATGTTTTATGTAGCATTATTTTGCTATTTTATTATTCTGGTATTCTGGGTATTCTTTGACACATAAAACGTACGTGAAATTATTAAGATTCTATGTATGTTAAACATCAGTTTAACTTTTCTAATCCACAATCATTTCACTTATCATAACTCATTTTGCATCTATCTGCGAAATTTTCTATAAAGGTCAGTCTTTGCACTTCGTAGGAATTCCCATATAAACCCACAATAATTATATTATTAAGATAGCAGAATTAAAAATAACTATAGTTAGCAACTAGCAAAAAATATTTGGCAAAAATTTATAATTCTAAAATATTAGTAATATTCTTTTATCACCTTTGGTGAATAAATTCATCATGTAAAATAGAGCAAGGTAGATTTTAAATGTATTTTCGCGATTTACCTTCGCAACAAAAGGCCCCTGTACATGGACTAAACACTAGGCCGCTTTGTTATTTACGAACCACCATCGTAAAAATACTTTTTCCCGCCTTCGTGAACTTACAGCGCTACAAATAAGCAATATTTGCGCCGAAAAAATACTTTCAACCAGCATCGTGTTACGCTTTATATCAGGCGCTTAAACAAACCTAAAAGCGCTTTATGGAAGCCCTTTGTGGCATAAATGTACACATCCTTGGGCGAAAGTATGAAGGAAAAAGTATTGTTCAATCTTCAACATGTACAGGAAAGACTTTTATATTTACTACGATTTAGAAAATTTTACGAATGATGATATTCGACGATTATGAATGATATTATACGATTGATTAATGAATGATAGTCAGCTATTCTTTAAACGATTTTTATAATTATGTGCACATCATAATAATATGAACTAAGCATTTACCTTACTGTGAGAAAGTCGCGTTAAGTTTCTTGCTAGTGCATCAGGAGGATTTTTTCCCATTAGTAGTGAAAGCATAAATGATATTTAATTTATAATATTATTTACAATTTACCAGCTGAGTCCGGTATGCGTTTCAATCCTTCTTTTTTCAGTGTTGTCAGAACCCTTCGCCGGCGCAAGCAATATTTACAACTTACAAAGCTTCATCATAAGATAAATGGTCAGGAAACGCATGGAAGAAATAAACAAATAGACAAATATTTTTATTTCTTAGTTTTTTGTAAGAATACGTCGCAGGCTCGCACACAACAACTCACCAAAATTAAATTGCAATCGGTTGAACAACATAGGAATGCATAACGATTTTTAAGTGGCATTACTTCATTTCTGTCTATGAGTTTGTCTATGCTACCGGCATCTTACCATCCATGTACATCACATCTTTTTGCGTGGTAGCGCCATGCTGCCGCTATATCACTGGTATAGTTTTAACACGAATGGGTCGGCTCAATCAGGGAAGGACCACGCTCTCAGAGATTACTAGCGTCAAACAGCAGCTTAACGTTGCTTTGTTCCGTTTCGTGAGGGTAGAGAACCGCAGACCCTTTATACTGAAAATGAGGCATTTCATCTTAGTCATCACGGGTGTCAACGCGTTTGCGATTTGATTCGTTATCGAGGATAAATGTAGATGTCTACGGGCCATAGCAACCACATACCATCAGGTGGACTACGTGCTCGTTTGCCACCCTTATACTGTAAAAAAAATTAAATCTGTTGCTGAAAAGCAGTACTTGCACTGCTGTGTTGCAGTTGGAAAGTTGTAAGAAGTCGGTATAATTATAGGCTGTGAGTCATTTCATTTTAGGCCTCTGAGGTAGTAGTAGTGAGTTAAAAGGAATGACTTCACGTATGTGGTCACCTTTGTTTGAAGTTAGCTGCAAGTGTCAAGAGACTGCAGTAGCTACTTGCCATCAAGTTCACTGAAATTTCGTTTTCCACTTCGGTTTTATAAATAAAACGCGTTTTTTTGCAAACTTTCAAGGTCTTAACGATCTTTTAATTGGATATATCGTTTTACTACGAAGTACCAGTATTGGGGCACCTAAATTTTGTTTAACGGTTAACTTGGCTTCTACACGTACCAAAATTCAGAAGCTTAATCTGCAATCTCTTCAAAAACTCTTTAAGAAATGTTACCCCCCACACTAGGATTTCCTCCGGTATCGTGAGGGCAACTTACATACATTAATTTCACAAGGACAAACATTCAGACCCGGACTTGTAGGCCATGCAAATATTTTTCCTGGTTTTTTCTTTGGTTCGAATCCGTGTGGGATTCGAACCCGCGGCAGTTAGCTCAGCAACTCAATATTTAGTAACAGAGCCGTCAAAATACAAGTGATAAATTTAAAAATTTTGTACAACCGACTTCAATACGACCGAATCAATGTATTCAAAGTCAATTAAATACGCATTATTAAAGATAACTCAAGAACTACTAGTTTGATCTCGATTACATTTATGTGGAACCACACGAGAAGCATCAACTTTCTGATAAAGAAAGAATCATCAAAATCCCTTCACACAGAGAAAAGTTATGAGGTAACACACACATAAAAAACATACAGTCGAATTGAATACCTTCTCTTTTTTAAAGTCGCTAAAATAGTTAATAGTTTTGAAATAACAGTTTGTGTGTTTGTTGTTATTAAAATTTGGACCATTTGTATGCTTAAATTTGGACAAATATCGCGTACCTGACAATATAACACCTTTAAAATTAATATAATATTATTATTTAGAGAATCAACTATTGCATGTATCCTTGTGCCTGCTAGAACTATTGTAAAGTTAATGAAGCGTCAAAGTGTGTGCACACAAGGACTAAATACAGAACCCCGTTATTACCAACTAGGCTTTGTAATGCATAATGTGCAATCTAGCACATAAAGGCAACAGATTTCCCTTTATACGTATTGCTTAAAACTATAAATATTAATGTAAATATATACGCAACAAGCTCTTTCTGGAATTCGTTACAATGCCTTTCTTTTTAGAAATCATCGCGGGCTCGCGCCTGAAACACATCTATTGAACAATGAACCCGAACAATCAATTGTTCGAACTAATCCCTAAATTCGTCCTCCTAAATTCGGAACATCGTGACAAAATTGGCTATACAATTCCATACATTGATGATCGGTGGTTCACAAATGTGCTGTTTACCGGAAGTTTTCTCCTCGAACAACTTACTTTTGGAATCGACTACCACCAGCAATTTTTCCGGATTAATACGACATAGGGACCTACAAGAAAAGAGCCTATCCTTTTTTAAAAGGCTGGTAACACAACTGCAACTCCCTTGGTGTTGCAGATGTTCGTGGTTTCGTGGGCGGTAGTCACTTACTATTAGGTAATTCGCATAAGCGTTCTCTCTTAGATAAATTACAATAATAAAGTTGTATCGTAATTGGATCAATTGTTTTGGGACCGACTAATAAACATTTATTTTTACAGGAGCCATACGACTAGCCACGGTTCGTATAATCTAGGCATGTATATAATGTACTTTTATATGCAATGATTTAGTTAGTAGGGTATGTATATAATGTACTTTTATATGCAATAATTTAGTTCATTCAGTTTGGTCTTACTCCAATTTTAACTACATCGTTTAATGCGTTTATGTTAGTGAAATTTTTGTCTCGTACCTCTCTCTAGACAACGGAGAAAAATATCAACTACCAATCGTTTTATTTGACGTGTACATAATCATATAACGAAGTTAGTTAGTTAAAATCGAATCTGTAGTTTTTTCGCCAAATAAATTTTCACTTTTTACAACGCGATAGAGCCACACAGCACGATTGAATTAACCGCTCTGCTAGCGTTGTTCTTCCACGTTAAATAGAAACACAGTGCTTCGGTGATAGGTAGCATATTCCTGATAACATTGTTACGAGCTTAGGGTTCGTGACAATAAAATCTGCCGATTGAGTTACCAAAATTGACACTTTAATTATCGAACACCAATTAAAACTTAAAACACCCTAATAAATGATCATACTTAGCACTTTAGTTAGCAGGTATATCGCTTCGATATACCTCTTCGCTTGTATCGCCAATTCAATACTGACCCGGGTCGCGGTCAATAAGTCTTATATATCATTTTCTACTAAAACATCTAGTTTCGAGTAGAATTTCGAAAGTTCTAGAAAGCAATTTTCTAGAAAGCTCTCCTAGTTCTCTCCTTGCTATAAAATCCAACTCCATACTATGAAAAAAATAGATGGCGCTAGTAAATTTTCAAGAAAGATCTTGGCGCTCCTATTTATACTACTTGATACTAGATGGCGCTAATAATCACCCGCCGTGTACCAGAAATTAATTATGGCGCGTAAAAATATGTGAAAATAATAAAAATTTGTGGTTGCCAACCCACCTGCAAAGCGTAGCAACTATGGCAAAATTCAACTACATATAAGGCAATAGATGCGGCAGGACTGTGTTCAGCACTATTCTTTATAGGCCGTAATCAGATAAATCTAAATAATAAGGCAATGCCGTTTAAAGATTTCTGTGGCCGTAATGGATAGAATGGATGGCAAAATTCTATATTGCGCTACCAGCTCGGCTGGAATCAAACTCAGTACCTACGAGAGGCTTTAATCTCACCACCCCGCTTACGCCAGCGTTATGAGTATTGAAAAAGCTTCCAATTTTTCGTCCTCCTTCCGTTTAAGTTCACGCCGGATTTGGACCTCCCATTCTCCCATTGAAGGTGAAATTTGCCCTGCTCGTCTCTCTCGGAGGGTGGATTGACTGATTTAATATACTGGCAGTTGAAATTGGTAGTTTGACGGCAATGTATGAGTGTTTTATTCAGTTAAATGAATTTTAAACACATACGTACTTTATATCAGCGTCCTACACTCTTTCTTTATATAAATTTTGTAAAATCTCACAATTCAGCGTGCGTGCAATATATTGTAAAAGATGTATAATTTTTTTTCTTCACGTGTTAATAAAGATAATAATAAGGTAAGTATTAATAAATATTTTTTTATAGGTTAGAGTGACAAATGTGCACACAGTGTACCTGATAGGACCAAAAAGGCTTGTTTCGATGATTTGGTCAATTAAAAATAACAAATAAGTAAAATGATAATGCAAATTTATATTGCAGAAGTAAACAGCACAGTTACGAAAGTATTACTGTAGCCCATAGACATCTACATCCATCCTCGACTACGAATCAAGATGCAGATACGTTGTCACTCGTGAGGACTAAGATGGAATGCCTCGATTCCAGTAAAAAGGGTCTCCGGTTCTCTACACTCACCATATGAAACACAGCAGCATTAAGCTACTATTTTTCGTTGGTATTCTGTGAGTGTGGTCCTTCCCCGGTCTAGCCGACCCATTCGTGCTACAACTATACTACTAATATAACTGCAGCGTGACTCTACCACATATGATCAAGTTAATAATATATTGATAATATTAATAATCCAGGAAGGTAATGAATGCAAGGGACTCGACTGATATTGAGGCATTCGAGCTGCACGATGATAATTCTCCTAGGATTAGTCAGCGTGCTTTTCATTTTTATTAAAAACATGTCTGCTGTCACCTTTAAAGCACCCGCCTAAATATTAAAATGATAAACTAAAGTAGTTTATTCCTACGAATTAGAATTGCCATCTGTCAAAATATTAATATAAGATTACGCAGAAGGAAAGCGCAGTTTCGTGTATTTAAAAATGCTTCCAGCCGCCATGTTTAAATTACGGTTGAAATGAGTTAAAGCGTGTTCCGATTGCGGGACAATATGATAGTATCAAAATTTGTTTTATTGTAGGACACGCAGAAAGTTTTGCTTGATTAACTTGTTGTTATTTATTTTTAAAGTACGATTATTTACATTCTGTATAACAATGTCGGGATTTAAAAGTTTTAATATAGTAAATTGAAATATAGTATTTCAGTGAAAAATGAATAAGCAACGGGAACATTTTCGCGCACTAAAAGTTTATGATTTCAGATATCGCTTAAAAAAGGATGCATAGTTTGATGAATTTCTAATGGCATTTATGAGTAAGCGCCGTGCCGGATGGTTTAACGAATTTCAGCGCAATCGAATTCCTTTGGGATGATTTAAGAAGTGTATTGTGAATAATGTTCTTGTCATATTATTAAAACTTAAACAGTTATAATATAATTAACAAAATTTAAATCTTTTTGAATAAATTACCTAAAATTAAAATCGAAATTAATTGGTAGTAGTTGTCATTTAAATAAAACGTATCAAAAACCATCACTTGTATATAATATAAAGACAATATGACTGCCTCGTGGGTAAGCGGTTGTTGTAGTGTGACTGCTGATCATGAGGTCCCGGGTTCAAATCCCGTGTCGGGCCAAAAAAATCGAATATTGAGTTTTTCTATCAAGAAATTTTCAGTAGCTGCCCGGAGTCCGGAAGTTGGCGGTGTCTCATCTCCCTGCCTCGGAAAGCACGTAAAGCCGTTGGTCCTGTGCCTGATCTCTCTCCAGTCGTGTCAGTTTACCATCCCATCGGATTATGAGAGTGAGGGAGTAGAGAGTGTGACCTATGCTTGCGCATACACTTGGACACAATAATCCTGTCCTGTGTCGATGGCTAGCCTCCGTTGAGCCTCCGCCACCGTGGCCGAAATTTGGTCTGGAGGACATTATTATTATTATTAGTAGTAAAGATAATATTAAATAAGATAATTTAAATCTTGGGAAAAGATAATATTGTTTCGCAAACATGTAACTTAACGAGAATAAGTCAATTATTATTAGCAACAATGAGCTCATCTACATTGACAAAATTAAACTTTAAATTAACCCCTTTTTCTGAAACAGTATGCTAAAATACACGCGTACCTTAATTTGAACAACTTGTAATAAACGTGGTTAGGTTAATACTCATAGGTAGGTCGGTTTTAATTGCAGGAACTGCTTTATAAGTTGAGCCACTCCACGGGCTGGCTTATGAAACACCGTTGGTGTACCTATGATATTGTACAGCCCGCTTTGTTGTTTTGAAGTATTTATTACGTAATATTAAAATATTTACCCCTAGTTGAATAAAATATTATTTATCCGCTTCCTCTTAATTTCTAGTAGAGAAAGTGAGTGTGGCAGAAGAAGCATGAGAGTAAAATTAATGTTGTATAATGGGTCATTAATAAATATGTTAGAGCTGACTCTGAATGATACGGTGAGAAACTGTGTGATAAGAGAAAAATGCAGTTTTCAAGAAGATGTGACTAGGACCAAAAAGGCTTGTTTCGATGATTTGGTCAATTAAAAATAACAAATGAGTAAAATGATAATGCAAATTTATATTGCAGAAGTGAACAGCACAGTTACGAAAGTAGACGAAAGCTTATAAACCAAATTAGCGATATATTATAGCACAGTCAAGAGTACTATTAACCTGTGACAATGTATGAGATACGTGGACACGAAGAAGGCGAGAGAGTTGTGACAGGATCGTGCCAAATGGAAGTCCGTGGTCATTGCCTACCCGCACGATCTTATGTATTGTAATTAAATATTGCAGTTGGTAAGCGCGTTACTAGATGGCGCTAGTAGTGTATTCAGAATTTTCAAAGGACGAAAATTATGGTAAACGAAAACAACATGGAATAAAGATTAATTTTATGTGCCGGCTTCTAAAATAATGGTTATATTTAGAAAATTTAATCTTTATTTCAATGTCTTGTTATATTTTTGGGGACTTGGGAAAGGTCTTAGGGCAAGCTAGGGATGATTTTACAATTATCAAATAAAATTTATACGTAGGACAAAATCCAACACAAAAAAAATTGAAAATTGCAGTAATTAGTTAGTGTATTGAATTAGGTAATGAGTGAATTAAATTTTTTTTTGAGTAGTAGTGCCTCATATCAGAGATTTTACTGTCAGTTTTTTAAAAAGATGCTGTTGCCCTTCTTCTATTTCAAAGTATTTATCGCCTCTTTTAAGACACCAACGGGAAGATATGGAGTTGCGATTTCATGTCATATATATAAAATATTATAATTATTACTTTATAGCTTTTCCCATATGCATGGAGTAGTAGTAAATTATATTTATAAAAAAAAAAATTTTGCCAACAGGTAGCTTAATAACTTAATATTATATATTTT
>DWHP01000142.1:0-23891 GCA_018247895.1 Parnassius honrathi
GATTGGGCGGTCCTCTTACGAGAGGAAGAGGTGACAGACGTGGAGTCTGAATGCTCCATATCGGAGTCTGGGGACGCAGATGAGTCGGACTGCGAGGCAGCCGACTGGGTCGCTAGAAGCGACGCGACGACGGGTGGAGGGACACATGCCTTAGAGACATAGGGAGCAAAGGCATCGACAAAAGTCTTGGCGAGAATGGTCTCGTCGAGGCTGCAGTTGATGCCTTGGGATTGAAGGATCTGCGTGACAAACGACGCAATTTGGTTCCCTAACTGGGAAAAGTCTATGGTAGACATTATGGGGCTTTGTGGGGGACGACGTTCGTATTCTAAGAATAAACGGTCCCTGTTCTGAGAAGAACAGGGCCTGGGGTGGCAGGTAGGGAGGACTGACGTTGTATTCTAAGAAGCCGGGTCCCTTTGTTCTGAAAAGAACAAGGGCTCGCTCTGAGAAGAGCGAGAGACGTTCTTCCAAGAACAGTAATACACAGAAACAATAATAACAGTATAACAATAAAACAATAACAGAAAAATTAAAAATAAAAAACAATAACAACAAGCAAAGCGCGCTCGAACCTCCCCGCCGAAGCGAGGGGGCAAGAACGATGCGAGAAAAACAAAGTGACTCACCGACGGCTGCGGCTCGACCGGTGTGAGCGGGAGAGCGGAAGCGCGCGAGCGAGAAAGTTGCACTACCGCGCGGGGACGGAGTGCTGTCTGAACGCGACCTCTCGAAAGCGGTGCGCAAACGGAACTGAGATTGTCCTCTGGCTGTGCCAGCGTAACCGGCGATCAGGCAGCGGTATCACGTGTGGGTACGAAACCGCGCTCAGTCGCTAGAGTGGTGCTGTGAGAAGTGTGAGAATGCGGAATGTTCATTAGCTAGATGTAATGTTTATCCAAAAAATTAAGGGAGAAGTGGTTTGGGCGAATTTTCTACACTTTACTCACGTGGGGAAACTTTACTATAAATTAATGTGTCAATCGAAGAAATTTTATAATCATGCATTCAAATTTACTGAAATTTATTACTTCATATTTCGTTAATTTAATATTTTATTACTGGAATTTCATAACTACACGATAATGAATATAGACACATTCGATTACATTTTGGAGAAAATAAGATATAATTTGGAGCGTTTGGAAATCGTTATTAACTTCCAATATTAAAATTATAAATAAAAATATAACCAACTCGAGAAAGCAGTAAATCAAATCAGTTTGTTCCCATGGCTTCTACGCCGCCATCGAACCGCCACCGCCCATGAATCGCTCGATCGCCCCGCGCCGTTCTCGCCCGTTTCATGCGGGTCGCTTTTCCCGTTCCGCTAGATTCTGACGACCCAAATGTCGCCAGCTAGTTACACACGAACACTACATAGTACACACTCGCCTAGGGCAACAAACACAATTAGTACAACAAATAGGACGCAGCGAGTCCGCAGACGGGCGCGCCGCACACTCCTCCACGCCGCGTACACACCGTACACCCGCGTCCCTGGTCGCTTCTCACTGCTCAGAACATCGAACGATACAAGTTAGCCATCAGAGCCGGGGGCCCGCCACCCCCTGTTCGGACAGCCGTTGGATAATTCATTTACGTGCACTTTCAAGTGACATAGGTGAACATCGTTACGCAAGTAACGATGCAGAGTGATTTAAATTTACCCTTTTTCTACGAAGCTTTCAGCCTTTTAGGCCGCGAGTCCTGAGACGGATGAAGGTGTAAAAACCAAATGGCTGACTGCACAAAGATCACAGAAACTAATTAGCTGCTATTTTAAATTATGCTTTAGTTTAAGACGCTGCCTCGTTCCGCCACCCCGCTGTTGCTATCGCTCGACCGTCGCTAATTTCGTACCCGCTGACTTAGTCCACAGAGTTGTTAACGCATTTAAATTTTTGTTCTTAATTATCCTAATACTTAAACCGCCGTCGGTCACAGTGACCAACACGGCGGTCAAAGGCTTGACTGAGTAGGATATAGGTGTCTATTGGTCAAAGCACAACAACAAATATATACATTTTATACGTGTTAGAGCCATGCTGCCGTTATATTGGTATTGGTAGTACAGTTGTAGAACAAATGGGTGGGTTCGACCGAGGAAGGACCACGCTTTCACAGAATTTCAGCGAAAAATCGTAGTCGTATGGTGAATGTAGAGAACCCGAGACACTTTTTACTGGAAAGGAGGCATTCCATCTTAGTCCTTACGGGTGACAACGCATCTGCCTTTTGGTTCGTTATCACGGATAAATGTAATATAAATAATGTATATAAATAAATAAAATAGATAAATATAGGTGTAAATATAATATATAGGTGTAAATGTAAACATAAATATAAGTAAAATAATAAATAATATACAATATAAAATGGGCCACAGCAACCAATTACCATCAGGTGGATTATGTGCTCGTTTGTCAACCTATTCTATAAAAAAGCAACAATAAAGTGGACTATGTGCTCCTATATTACTCAGAAGTAACTTCTTTTAATAAAAAAACAAATTTTGGTCCCGGCTGGTAGTCAAACAAAGGCCCCGGGTATATATTGTTCAGGTAGTCTTCGGTCACGAAAGTATTGCCCAAAGACACTATTGCCAAATTATATTTCAAACACCTTTAATATTTTTTGTGGCGTAGTTGCACAAAACGTTATTTTAGTGAAGAATAATTGCATTAGAGAGCTACGAAGTCCCAGGGCTAATGTTATAAGTAACGTCTCAACTGGGATTATGTTTTTGAAAAGAAAATCGTACTTCGCCAGTTTGAAATAAAGAGTTATTGTGTTTAGTTTTTGCAGCATTATACATTTCTGTTAGTCGTCGTTTACCGAAAAGCAAAGTTAAATACAAGCTTCAAATAAAGTAAGAAAACATATTTCAAAGACATATCAAGTTCGCCAACATGCATTGGTGCAGCGCGGCGGACACTTCCTTGCCCTTAAACCCTCTCATAAATGAGAGGAGGCCTGTGCCCAGTAGTGGGACGTATGTAGGCTTTTTTTACTTTTACTAATGTAACTAATCTATATAAGCTTGAATGCTTATGGGACAAGTTAAACAAGAAAGTGATCAAATTGTTGATTCGAAAAATTGATTCCTGTGTATCCTTTATCATTTTTCCCTCACTCTCACAATCCGATGGGATGGCAAACCGACACAACCGAAAAGAGATCAGGTATAGAACTAGTCCTATAGTAGATTTGGACTATATCCGTCACTGAAATATAATGATGTGCTATCACAAGTGAGGTATTTTACCTGTAATCGCATTTTCGTTATTTCACAGCGACATTGAACGATGTAGTAACGGACAGATTTAAATTAATGAAAGGAATATAAATGTATTATTGTCGCTCCCTACAGACAAGGGTATTTTCTCATTCATTCTGTTTTAAAACTTAAAGATATTTCTTTAATAGCAGAGTAATATTAAATAATTAATTACCGTGAAAGTTTTATATAATAATTTGTATAATAATAAAATATAAATTTTGTTTATAATAAAACGGATCGTAATGGGTATCATACCACACATTTTTAAAGTGAACGCTTTCCTTATAGGAAATTACCACAATAACATAATTATAGCTTAATATAATAGGATATCTTTTATAGTATTGTTTCTTTTTAAAATATTTCTTGCCATAAAATAAAATACTTTATCCAAAATTTATAAAATACAAAATACTCTAGGTAACTATGTGTAGGAGTACGAGTATGATATACGAAATTATAAAATTTTATTAATTTTAATTAGACTTCTTCTCTGATAACTCTCCTGGCGTGCTCTACTACATCAACTGTTGGCTCTGCGCTAATGATGGCATCTCGAATATTTTGTCCAACTTTTTCCTGTAAAAAGGCAAAATAAATAAATTAGTTTTACTAGTCATGTATAAAGGTAATATCTTCGTTCGCATGAACTTGAATTTAGGAACATCACTAAATGCTGTTCCGTGTCGAAATTAGCAAAATCACTTTTAGAGACACCTCGGTGTCTGTGTCTCTATGTCTGTCAAGGATTTTAAGAAGACAGAATTGTGTTAGTATGTCCAGAAACATCTACTATTTTGAAGTGAAATCTTCTTTAGCGGCGTTGTACACTTTTTTGTAATGGGTAAAAAATGTTACACTCGCGTCAGGTCACGTGTGCTGATCAAAAATTCGTAGGACGGATGGAGAGTAGACAGCGGACGCGGCGTAACGGGGGTGAGCAGGGTCTAGCGGACCGCTGAGTGGCCGTAAGGTTCCTCTCAACACGCTGAGGGGGGGTGACGACTCCCCGCCCCTGGGGGAATGACCTCCCGACTGGTCGAAGGAGGGACTCTCTTCAAACCCAGGGGCTCGGCGGCCAGCGGGGGAGCGGCGAGTGTCGACCGACAGAGGGCGTGGCTGAGCGCTCCCGCCCGTGGGAGTGGGAGGCCCGGCAGAGCCCCAAGAGGAAGCGCCGTTCGCCCCCAGGCACAAAACGGCATGGTGGTTGCCCTGGCAGTGCCTACAGGGCCGCTGGTGTGGGCAGTCTCGTTGGAGATGTCTTTCCAAGCACGAGTAGCACACTTTATTGCCACAAGAATTTCTCCCCCCGCGCGCCAGCTATCAACCGGTCCCCGCGCAATCGGGCGCAAACAATATCAAAACTATAAAATATCAACTGTAACAAAATAAAACAATGATAACGTAGACAAATATATAACTCACCCTTTTACAAACGACGTCGTACATGTATAAAGGAAAGCTCGTTTGCCAATTACTGCCGACTAGTCCTGTGGCCAGTAGTGACACGTTTGTATGATGTTTTACTATAGTATATACAGTAATACTTTTTATTTGGCAACAACTACCGGTGTTTAGATTTGAAAGGCCTACTAAGAGGCTTATTGGTGACTTCTCGAGTACATACGCAAGGTCTTTCTGTTTTTTACAGGATCCATTTCGAAGAGTGTGGCAGAAATTGCGTAACTTAATTCCTCACTCGCCATTCCATCATCGAACCATCAGCTGCTCGGCTGGTCTCCACTTCTTTGTAGTGGATATAGCACGCACTTGAAACAAACGGTTTGCTTCGTCGTTCATAATGCGTACAGCAAAGGTCCGAACCCGAAAAGTTCACACGACTAACATATGTTTTAATATTTTATACAATTTTTTATTCGGCACAAACAACGACTTGACCGATTTTACTCAAAATTCAATGAGGTCTAAGTTACATAATTATGCGTTAAATGAAACTGGTCCCATGTGAATATCACTCTGTTCTCGAGATACACGAGGCGAAAATTGAATCCGAGCATACTTACATACCTACATACTTACATGTATACAATCGTAGGACATAGGGTGGTAAGATTATAACAATTATATTTATTTTTTAATTAACAACCGACTATTATTATTCTAATATTTGTGTTATTAAGAACTTTTGGTAACACATTTAAGAGAAAAAAAATAAAAATAAAAAAGGTGTTTTGCCCCATCTTGCCCTATGGTGCTGGTAAGACGGGGTACCACCCCTGAATTAAGACGGGATAATGAAAATGATTATTTAAGCTGGCAGAACTTGAAGACATGGGCAGCTTCGTCATCATCATCATCTATTCCTGCGCAGCTGTTATGAGCTCCTCTTACACTTAATGAGCATTATATCCACCCTTCAATGGAAACGGAATATACTTCGTCACAATACATACATGGCGTGTCCTCCTCGTTTTGCTGTTTTCGCAGATCGGATATTCTTCTTTGCCTTTTTATTTTGAGCTTTTGTTTTCTTCTCTTAAGCTTTCTTAAGTTTTTTAATTCATTTTCCTAAGCTAATTCAGTGCACTTTGCCATCTTTGGCTGCATCACCACTTATCATTAGGTCGGATTGTTATCCGACAAGCACTGAGTAATAATAATAAAAAAAAAGTTTTATTTATCTCAAATTTAAGACTACTTTAAAAACGCAAAACCACCCAACAATAGTAAATCCCTCGCAGAGGAAATATAAACTGTGTTTACCGGAAAGACATTTCCCTTTTTTCATTTGACTGATTTTATTTTATTACAGTTTACATGAAAGCTTTTAGTAAAATCTTCCAAAGAAACAAAAAATACCTACAAGTCTATTGAGAACGTTTCTGTTAAATTTTTTGAAAATATTTGTCAAAACATCACAGAATATTAATTTAAAATCATCATTCCGCGTTTCCTTCTTTTAATTAGTTTTTCGGTAAATCAATTCATTAAATTATAACAACGGATGGAAACAATTACCATTATATCGTTGTGATTGGAAACTCGGCGAAACAAAAAAGCGAGACTAAAAAGAGACAAATATGTACATTTATGGGATTAAGCCTTGGAGAGAATGAGATAGAATACAATATAATATAGTTTTCAATTATCTCTGTCTCCTAATTGTGCGATGATTTATACATGATTAATAAATCTTTTAACCGTTAAAAGGACAGTTAAAAAGAAAACAAGTTTTTGCGAATTAACTAAACCATATTGAAAGTCACTTCGACCTAGAGGTTAAACGACGGATTTATCTCGGCTGGGTATTGTTCGGGACATTACGACACATCTTCTTGTCATGTATACCTCAAAACTTGAAAACAAGATTCTTCAACAAGTGCGTCTTGCCAGTGATAGCTTATTGATCTGAGACGTGGTCCTTCACTGCTGGACTTATGAGGAAACTCAAGGTAACTTAGCAAGCTACGGAGAAGTCAATATTTGGTGTTTATCTACAACATGAGGATATCTACGTTATAATCAGAGTAACTGACATAGCCCAACGGATTAGTAAGCTGAAGTGGCAATGGGCCAGCCATATAGCTCGAAGAACCGACAACCGATGAGAAAAAAAGGTTCTCGAGTGGCAGCCTCGTACCGGTAGGCGTAGTGTAAGGCGACCCCCCACTAGATGGAGGGACGACCTGGTAGGACATGCAGGAAGCCAATGGATGCAGGTTGCTCAAGTCCATGCTTGATGGCATTCCTTCGAGGAGGCCTATGTTCGGCAGTGGTCTTGTGAAGAGCTTGATGATGATGATGATAATGATCATAGTGGAAAATAGTTTTTTTGGATATACTACATACCGACCACTTATAACTTATGTTTATTTTAATACAACTACCTAATATTTTATCTCACTAACTATCTTTATTTGAGCTTTCTCCTTAAATTTATGATATTTTCCAAAAAATCTTAGTTCTATTCAGAATCATGATTTCGATCCTGTCATTAAACTTTTGTTTTAAAGTTGGCTGGTGGCTGTGCGACCGCGAGCTGCTTATTCGGTTGCACTACATTTGGAGAATCGTACCAATGCGGTTGTCCAGCTGGCTATCAGCTTGTGGGAGCAGGTCACTGTCTCACAGCGCTAGATGGCGCTCTACCACCGGATGATATTGGAGATGCGCCTGTGTTCCCTGTTAGGGACCAGTACAAGATTGGTGGGAAAAACGAGCTCATTTCTACTGAAGGATGTTTCAGTTGCAAGGTTTGTGTGCATGTTTCTTTGAAAAATTTTCTATAGGCATTTATTATTCTATCAAAATCACCACGTTTGGCTCGTAAACTGGCATTGAAATTGATTTTAGTTCCAGTTGTCTATACCTTATAACACTGTCTCCAATCGCCGGTCGGGGTATTTTATTATATCGCTATCTACCGCAGGTAAGGAGATCTTTCTACAATTTCCCATCGTCACTTTATACCATAGAACGATAATTTATACTAAATGGATGATGGATTCCTTTATATCACCACCAAATGGCAATTTTCTCTGTAAATCTTCTCTGCAATTTGAAGTTGAGCAATAGTCATCTAATTTATCATCATTTATATGTGTAAGAAATGATGCGTAACTTAACTTTGAAAAGGGATTTTTTTCTTGAGCTACACGTTACTCAGGAAGAATACGCTAGTTGCAAAATTATATTTCATTATGTTTTGCTTTTTAATTATCTGCATTCGGTATTCTGAAAAAATTATGTATAGATTTATAAAAAAATATCAATCAATCAATTAAAATAAATTTAAATTAATTCTAATTTCAGATGAACGGTCGCCATAGAAGAGCACCAGAAGAAGGAATTGTTTTCGCGAACGGTACAACGTACGTCAGAAGACGCAGAAGACGTAGCCGGCGTAAGTTTTTACTGTCTTCCTTGCGTTCAATATGTTCGAATACGATGTTCAATCTACGACGATGATATCCTGTGATTGATATTTTTGATGTTGCGAGGTTTTTTTCTTGTTCGTTTTTCTATAACCTGTTGTTATATATTTTACTTACGATATATTGTATCCTTATATTAATTAAAATTTGATGTTACTTATATATCACTTAAATACTCCGATGAAGACGTAAGGTCAAACCTTTGGGGTTTTCAGTTGTTCAATATAAATTGTATAAGTAAATAAAATACGCTCGTAAGTGAAACAAATGTATCAATCCAAATAATTTGCTGGAATTCAATAATTATGTTCAATTTAAACATGATAAGCATTCTATATTTAATATCACTATATTTTAATTACTATAAAAAAACAATTATGAATAAAAATCGTTTATTTGGTTTCATAATGCGATTTAAAAAAAGTGTCACATGTGCGATATTTATCAATTCAGAATAACCATAGAATACTATAATACATACATAATAGAACAGGGGAGCTGGCGGAGCCCGCGTAGCCACTAAAATGTCACTAACACGTCGATTCACACGTATTAATGTCAACACGAGATGTGTTTTGGCGTAACAATCGTTTCCAAATTTCGCATGCAAATTATTTTGAAAATGCCAAATAGCACATTATTTACAAATAAATATGTATTAAAATTTAAACGATTTCTTAATGATGATGTTGAACATTAATCAAAAGTCTAAAATGTGTAAATTTACTCAATATGTCAACAGCGAATCGGGTTTGGCGACGCCAAACCTCGTTCAAAATAAAGTTGACAGCCATTCTATTGTGCATTATAGTATTATATTAGAATAACATTTACTATAACCTTAATTAAAACAATTCAGATTATCGTAAACATTTTCACATTTGTCCATATTAAATTTTGCAATTAGTACACAAGCGCTTCACTTTATGGTTGATATGAATTGACGTTGAACTGACAAGTTTCCCGATGTACATTCACATAAAAGTCAACGTAACAAAAAGGAAGGTTCTTAGAGCACAATCGTCTACGAAATTAAGAGACAATATTAGACTTTTTATAAAAATTATTTTAATAATCATGTGATTATCGTATGTTAAAATTTCGTAACTTTATTTGTAACTTCGGAGGTCAGAAATATGTCTCACATAATAAAACTTCTTTTTGCTAGGTCGTCGGTCAATCCTCGAACCTGAAGCTGAGTTAATAGTAGTAACAGCAACACCTAAACAAACTTGGGGCCGGGCACCACTACTGCGCTTGGTGCCGGCGGAAGGCGGAGCGAAGCCACACTACCGCATCGCGTACGGAGACGACAACAAGGACTTTGTTCTCTCTAAACGGGACGGAGCCTGGGCTCTGCGGCTGAGGAGACACCTCAAGAGTGACGCTGTGCTGGAGCGACAGCTGGAGCTAGAGGCGCGCTTTGTTCCCGTGCCCGAGATCGGAAGGAAGAGGAACAGGCGACAAGTGAATATCAACATACCGTCGCCGCTCAGACTCTACGTGTCCATACAAATCGCCCCGCCTAAACGTTGAGGCGCGATTGTGTGGTGAGACTCACTTAAATAGATTTCGCCTGTTTGTACATACCTTATAATTTTTTTATAAATGCCCACTGCCATATTGACGCGCGTCAAAACTGCCATTTTCATGTGTTGTACGATCGGCAGCCGCACTTTTTATATTTTTTTTAGGAACGCTTTAGTTTTTAATAATATTTGACTTACAAATCGTGTTTTTTCGTTAGTCTCACCAAAACGGACGATTTTTTTGTTTTTAATCGATAGACTGGTTTTGTTATGTGTATTGCAATATTTTGAACAGTTTTAGTTAAATTTTAGGAAAATATTTTTTTACCCACATTGTATTAAAATATTTTTTTTTAATTTCCTTATCTATGGTATCACTATTTAAAAATGAAAATACTGATTACAAAATATGATACGACTATACATTTACAGTAATTTGTTCAAAATATTGCTCGCACCTTGTAATGGTATGATCGCTTAGCGATTCGATCTGAGTCTGAGGCGAACTCGTCGGCAGTATTAAATTATGTGTGAGATGGTTGAGTGCGAAATACGTAGGTGTAATCGGCATTCCATGTCGATTTATTAATAATTTAAATATTGATACTGATATGTAAACAAATAGTAATCATTGGAACGATTTAGGTTTTGAAAATAAACAGAGGGAATAATCTAGTTTTAAGTTTGAACTACCCTCAATCGATACTTACTACTACTTACACTTTTCTAATAATAATTTTAAAGCGATGGCAAATACTTTCCGTACTCCCTTTATAGCGTTGATTACACATAGTTTTTTTTTAATTTAAATTCACTCTAGTACTCAGATTATAGAGATAAGACTTGAAGTCAATATTTCCTTCGTTAAGATAGAAAACACTAGTTGACGAAATTTTAATAACTGACATAGCGTCGCGTTTATTTGCCATTTATTTAAGTGCCAACGCATAGTGGTTATTTTTAGACGCATAATCCGTACGTAGCGGTAAACGAATTATTTATTTTTTATTTTCAACATCAGCTTGATAGGAACACTGTTAAAAGTCCACTTGTATTTTATACTCACCTACATCTATTGTTGCTTCTTAACCATTTAAACCAGACATTAGAACAATGCAATGAATTTTATTTTGTAAATATGTGTATACAGATTAATATAAATGTGGTTTAATTGTAATGTTTAACTTAGTTTTAAGCCGAAGTGGACTATGAAATTAATAAATTTCCAATATAACAAATAGCTTAGTTTTATTTTTAGATCAGTTATGTGTTTATGGCAAATTTGATTCACCATTATCATCATCATTATAGCCCATCACAAGTCTACTGCTGAACACGGGCACCCCCAGGAACGCCACACAAAACACTTCCTGAGTCACCCCCTTCTAACGATTTTCTGCGTCTCCTACGACCTACGTCACCATCTAGTTTCTCTTCGGACTAAAAGAATTAAGTAAGTCCCGCCGCATGCATTGGAAGATCTGCTGTCTGTTCAGTTGCGTGTATGCTGTCAAATCTGCTGACGACTGCAGCTTCATCTCCCGTCTAACAGCCATAATATTAAGAGTGTGATCGGAGAGTTTTCTGTTCTTCTGCGACGGGTCTTACAGAACTTAGCTCCAACTGCATGGACAGTTTCCACAAGCTTGTCATTTATATCGTCCACTTCATTACGGTTGTCTAGGCACTAAAAAAGATTTTGTAACTCGAGCTCAAAGTTTTCGGGGCTATGGATTAGACCATGAGGGAGACGGAGCGTTGACTTCATTAGACATGACCTCTTCAACTTCACGTTTAGGTTCAGTGTGCCTCACAACATTCGGTGATAGCTGCTAGTTTTCACGCTTACAGTCACTGAGACATCACTGAACAGTTGTCGTATGATCTTCATAATGAAGTCAATCTAATTTTTTGTCGAACCATCGGGGCTCGACCAGATAGAGTCCCTCTTACTCCATAAAGACCTTCAGCGAATACGGTTTGGTAATTCTGAGTATAAGGTACGCAACTCTCGTCGACACACTCCCAATCTTTACAACGTTGTTAAAGAGAGACTTGTGGACGATATACCCGACACCTACTTGGGACAGATGGTCGTCCTCCCGGTGATAGTACAAGTTGCCGGATTCGAGGATTATCGTGTCCTCCCCCTCTTTTCAAACGTCAGGTAATCCTAAGTTCAAATTTACTATCCTTCTTAATATAATCCACTAAAATCCTATAATATCCCAGTGCAACTTGTCTATCTCTTCTTCCTGCACGATCCATCAGCACAATATCAGGCTTATTCGCAAGAATAATCCTGTTTGTGATGATGGCCCAGTCTCAGTAGAGCCTGGTGCAGATTTTCACTGTACTGGTGGGTCTTGCCATTGCTCGTTGGCTAAGGATAGAGAAGTTAGCCCTTTATCACACGAAATCATGTCCTTTTAAGATGGATCCTCCGCTTTCGCCAGGAAATAATTACGGGGGCTGCACACTTCGCGATTATGCATGGTGAGAGCGCTTAGAAAACCGTGCCAATAATGTTTCCGCGGCAAGTACAGCCACAGTCATTACTGACAATCTCGGGTGATGCATCCCGTGGGACATCATAACAATGCGGAATTTTCTATACAAATCGATCAGTTCGGTTTCAGTCCACCTAAGTATGCCAAACAGAAGAACAGTAATGACTCAACCGTTTATGTCTGTATCCTACTAACGCCCGATAAAAGCCTGTAAGAATTTTTGTCAAGCTTGTGTAAAGCACTTCGCAAACGGACTGTTTCGTGTCCACCTCATCGATACCTATGTTCTGTAATACACCAATGTATCGGTATGAGCTCCAGGCAGCGGCCTTTTGCGCACTATTTTTGTCCATCACCCATAAATTGTGCGTCAATTAACGGGAGGCGTCCAGGTCTGGCACCGTATCGTGTGCGGCCTCTGCACCCTCAATTCCGCCGAGGCACGGCGCTCACATCTTTGGCAAGGCGCGTAGCAGCTACTTTTGTCACTTAACTGTTACGTCAGCGGGCGATTGAGTCGTCAATGCCATACGGCTCACATTTTATTGTTATTATTATTAACGGATATATTTCTGTTCCTGTATTGAGCCCTGAGCTTAATAGCCCCTCGGTTTTATATGAGCACTAGCGATCCGCCCCAGCTTTACACGGGTGATTCTAGATCTCGACAACAGCGTTACCTACCGGGTCCAATAGAAATTTTTATACTATCCAGTGACTCACTTAAATAAACACAAAGTAACTAAAATCTGTTGAACAATTATCGACTTTAATTTTTATGTTAATATAGAGATTATATATTTTAAAGCAAGTAGGTTGGTTAGTTTTGAACATACCTAATATAAATATTGAAAAAGTAATTCTATTCTGTCACATCTGCGTTACCAAAATGTCATCAAATATAATTAATGTGCTAAATGTGACAGTGACAATGAAAGAATTCTAAGTTAAATATAGGAATTTAGGATGTCAAAGATGCCAAATAAAGATAAAAAGGAAGAATTTTCTTGTGAGTTGTACAGTAATAAGTTTTTCATGCTATGTATGGCTGGTGGAGCTCTTGCATGCGGCACGACGCATACCTTCGTTACTCCTTTAGACCTGGTCAAATGTCGGCTCCAAGTGGATCCGGGAAAGTACAAATCAATATTCAAGGGTTTTTTTGTATCTTTCAGAGAAGGAGGTTTAGCTAATTTGGTCAAAGGTTGGGCGCCGACCTTCTTCGGCTATTCGTTACAAGGCGCTGTCAAATTTTCTGGCTATGAGTACTTTAAATACAAATTCGCAGGAATGATCGACGAGGAGTCTGCTTATCTATACCGGACGTATTTATATCTCACTGCGTCGGCGTCGGCCGAATTACTTGCAGATGTGGTTTTGTGCCCGTTCGAAGCGGTTAAAGTACGAATGCAGACAACGCCCTATTACACGTCGCAGATGCGAGAGGCCATGCCGCATATGCTCGCTACAGAAGGATTTGGCGTCTTCTACAAGGGACTCGTGCCTTTATGGGCGCGGCAGGTTCCGTATACAATGATGAAATTCGCTTCGTTTGAAAAGACGCTTGAATATCTCTACGCAAAACTCGTTCCTAAGCCAAGAAATGAGTGCACGAAGAGTGAACAGCTAATCGTGACTTTCACGGCTGGTTACATCGCTGGAGTACTTTGCGCGATAGTGTCACACCCAGCTGATACTATCGTATCTAAGTTGAATAAGGAACCGGGTTCTACAATAGGTGGGATTATATCTGAGGTGGGTTTACTAGGCATATGGCGGGGCTTGGCTGCTCGAATCATCATGATCGGTACCTTGACTGGTTTACAATGGTTTATCTATGATGCATTCAAAGTGTACACTGGTATGCCTCGTCCTCCTCCCCCGACGATGCCGTTGTCACTGAAGACGAAGTTAGAAGGAAATAAATGAAGTGAGTTTTTTAAGTAAAATGTGTGATATAAATGACATTAAAATTCGAATGTTTGTAATTGTTTATTCTTATCACAGTAATACTCTTATACTTATATATATTATAATGTAGTGTGTACTTTAGTTGAGGCTAAACTCGAGGTTTCTTTGCGTGATAGACTTAGAAATGATGATAGACAGTGGAACCAGAATAACTGAAATATCCCAACGGATAATTCAGTTATTCTGTAAGTGTAAGTGGAAGTGGCAGTGGGCCGGCCGGATATGAAACTTATATATGATTCTTTCGTTTGAGCCTGATCGCATCAAAGTATTTGATGATTGAAATTATATTTTTTTGATTGTTCTGGAACGTTCAAACGATTGACAGGGCCTACGACCAAAGAGTATAGTAATGTCTGACGACCGACTTAAGCGGGTCTCACAAATCACAAAGCACTAAAACTCAAAATGGTCCATTTGAAAGATCGACTCGAATTAGGTACCTAGTTCGTAAGATGAATCAGTACTTGAATGATTGGATCGCTGAAGATGAATAAATGATGCATATCTAGTAGTAATACTTAATTAGACATAATTTTCAATCAGATGCAGGATCGCGATGACAATACCAGGCGTTTAGTATTGTGCTTGTTATCGTTGGTTTGCGTATTTTACTCATGGCGCGCGAAAGATGATTAAACAGTCAGGAGGGCATGATTGCGCTAAACACGGGATATATCCATGCTCAATCGTAAGATTAGAAAAAATTTCGTCACGGACGTAAAAAATAGGGAGAACGTGTGAAGCAGCCTAGATACTACAAGTTTGTTTGTCAATGACACACGCACAAATGAAAATAACGGTCAGTTGTAGTGCGCATAAGTGTTAGAGCTGACCACAGAGTACTTTATACACACCCGAAATAACTGACGCGAACTGTATACTGGCGCTGAATGGCCGACATTAACGTTTTAGAGAACGTGTACGGAATTGTAAGATCTAGGATAGTTTACACGTTTAAAGTGTAAAATTCTGTATTTTACAATATCTGTTAAATTTCACATATAGCTTCTCAATACATTTAACTTTAATTTACTTGTTTATAGCTTGCGTTCAGTAATATATTGAACACAACTAATGAGCTTTAAAGATATTTAAGGGAAAGGGTATTATATTAGAATTATATTTGTACAGTGATAAATTTCGACAGCGTAACTAGACTATAGTTCGAATCGAATATGTATACTACCCGCTTTTTCCTGCTTTTCTGGAGCTAAAATTGATAGCGTGAAATAAACAAAGAAATTATTTATTTGACGCAAACTATTGATGTAAACAATGCAACATACATAGTTACAGGTCAGATTATCTCAAAAAGTTCATTACTCAGCGTACCTAAGTTTAATAACGCTACCAGCGTTCAGCATTTCGGAGCCGGAGAATATGATGACTCTAGAGATCAATGAGATGATGGTACTTGTTAGTAAAAGAATGCAGCATTTTTAATTCGGATCTTTACCCACCCATCTAAAGCCCGTTGCTGTCAGTCAAGTACCTTCATAAGTCCCGCCCTTTATAAAGATTTCTTATATTTACGCGAGCACCACACATTTAAATAATACTAGTTTTTTTTGCGTATATTAACTTTTTTATATACCCGACGTTTCGAGCACTTAACGGCACCCAAGGTCACGTGGGGGACTCAGCTTATATGTGTTAGACCAATAATGATTTAAAAATAAGGAGAAGGAGAAAGAGAGAGAGAGAGTGAAAGATAGTGAGATAAAGAGAGGGTGAGAAGGAGAGAGGGAGGTAAAGAGAGAGAGAGGGAGCTAAATTCTTATAGTGCGCGCGCGTGCGTGTGAGTGTGCGTTGGCATGTGTGCGTTGGCATGTGTGCGTTGGCGTGTGTGCGTGTTTGCGTGTGCGTGAGCGTGGGCGTGGGCGTGGGCGTGAGCGTGGGCGTGTACGTGCGCGTGTGCGTGTGCGTGCGTGAAAATCTCAAATATTTGAGTATTTTAAATTTTCAGAAAGTAGATTTCTTAGAATTACTTCGACACTCTTGTTGTGATTAAACGGCATCGATTACCGTGGACCGTATCAAAATCGGTGGATTCGTTCCAGAGACATCGTTTACGAAAGAAAATTCGAAAAAGTGTTTTTTGAAAATAACTTGGAAACTTTCCGTCAAATCTTTTTTTTGTAATAGTTTTTTTGTGGCGTTACAATATTTTGTCCATTATCGCAAACTACATCAAAATCGGTTGATTCGTTCAGGAAATATTCAATTTTGAAAAAAAAAAGTGGTTTCCCAAAATTATGACATCAAAAAACCTCATAAGAAGCCGAATTTGGAGCGCTTTGATATTGGAATTGGCGGGAAGTTCCAGGGACGCCCTACTGGGTCAACCAACTTTTGTAAATGTTGCGCTAAATAAGCATGCAACTGACCTCATTGTAAGTGAATTGCAGATACGTTGCTGGTCTTTGAAAACAGGAGAAGGTTTTTTATATATATCTGCAGTATGTCACTGTTCACAAACTTACGGTTCACCTGATGGTTAGTAGCTACTGTAGTCTATGAACACTGCAGCCAGCTTTATACAAATAAGGCTACAATTGCGTTATCACCTCTAAGACGGAATTCCCCACATCCTAAATAATATTGTCTCTACAAGCACTGCTATCAAAAGTCAAATAACTCCGGAAACACCAATGGTGATATTAAAATCCATTAGAAGGTCATGTGCGGTAGAAAAAATCTTGCAAACTGCATGGTGGTAGATTGACAATCATCAAGATGGTGAGGATGGAATGTGGATTGAGTTAAAATAATAGCATAGATCCGCTGTGTTATGTAAAATTCATTCATTTTACCATATTCCTGAGGGAAGACAATGTTGATTTTTTACGAGATAAGGGTGATAAACAAGCACACAATCCACATCTATCCTCGACTATCAGTCAAAATGCAGATGCATTGTTACCTGTGAGGACTAAGACGGAATGCCACGTTTCGGTAAAAGGGGTCTCTGGTTCTCTACACTCACCACACAAAACACAGCACCGTTAAGCTATTTTACTGCGAGAGCGTGGTCCTTCCCCGGTCGAGCCTATCCGTGCTACAACTATAATACTAATATAGCTGCGGCATGGCTCTACCACATATAAATGTTTTTTGTAATCAATAATAAATGTAGAAAATGATACCGATATACACATCAGTCACAAGCTTCTTATTATCACGTAGTCAGGGTTTGTTTGTCACCATTTTTAGTGGGAAAAGAGGTAAGACATATATCAACACGGCATGTTGAGACCTAATCAAGACTTCTAACGCTTATATGTTTTTCAAACATGGTAATGTCGTCCAAATAGCATTTTATGATTACAAAATAGCAATGTTTACAATGCTGTGATCAAGTCTGAAGGGTGTAGAGCCAGTATCAAAATTCCCGATACCATCCTCACCATCTGGATGCTTGGCGGTCCACCACTGTGCGTTTTACTAGGAGTTTTCTTCCTCGTACAACTTATCTGTGGAAATGTTTAGCACTGGCGACTTTTCCGGACCGATACGACTTGGGGACCTTCAAGAAAAGAGCTTAGATACTGCTTTCTAAAAGGCCGGCGACGCACCTGCAATTTCCCTGGTGTTGCGGTTATTCATGGGCGGCGGTAGTCACTTACCATCAGATGAGCCGCATACTCGTTTCCCTCTCTTCTATAAAAAAAGTATAATCACTGAATGTGAACCATCCCGTCTTAGTCCTCAGAGGGGATACCGCATCTATGAACTTCTTTGTTAGTAGTTGTTAGCAGGTGTAGATTTTCATCGGATGGTCTATAACCACACTAGTCACTTCAGTTTATAAGAGAAATCTGACCAGATTAACTGGAGCTCCTACATGTGCTATGTGATCCTCAAAATATAATACAGCTAGAAAACAGACTATAAAATTTCAGTGCGCTGTATACGTAGCGGAAAGTGCTTTCGTTTCTAGCGTGTGACACTAAGTTTTAGTCCGGTCGGCAATAACAATAATATGTGGACTTATCCCGGCGTCGCGAACCACACACGAAATCTGTACATAGCGTAACATTTGCTTGACCTTAGCCACAGAGTAATCAGTAAGTAACGTCCTATTATTGAAAATAATGAAACTCTGGTAAAAAGGATATCCCTTGTATGGTTCTTGTTCTTTGGTTTATATTAAGTATTCTGAATGCTTATTGTTATTATTTTTATGCAAGTAAAAGTGACAAACACGCGTCATTTTATAAGTTCTACTTTCTTTCTCTTTCGTTTTCAGGGTTTCGTATCCAGAGGGTAACCAACGAGACCCTATTACTAAGTCTCCACTGTCCGTCCGTCAGTCCGTTCTTTTGTCTGTCAGCGAATGTATCTCAAATGATGAATGATCCGTAATAGGTAGACAGTTGAAATTTTCAAACAATATGTATTTTTGCTGCCGCTATAACAAAAAATAACAAAAATAAATTTAAATAAAGGGGGGTGGGGGGTGGTTACGATGGTACGGAACACTTCAAGTGCGAGTTCGACTCGCACTTGGTCGGTTTTATTTTTAAGAACGTTAACTCTACGCTTGGATTTTCTCCTCTATAGTGGGGACACTTTACATACATTCATTTCACTAGGACAAACGCTAAAGCGCTGCAACTCATTGGTAAGCCACTGCGTCATGGAGCCGTCCATAAATAGTAGTAATTGCCTAAGTTGTTATTAAGAATCCATAAAGTGAATTCGATGATAAATTCACCTTATAGATTGTCTTCGCGCTTTTAAAATTCTCTGTGGTGTGCTAGAACTCCCTTTTTGTCTAATATTTCGCCATTAGTTAGTTCTCATAGTTCATTAGGGTACAACCCCTTCACATATTTCTGTCGTGTATAGAGAAGGGTACAGAGAGCAAGTATAATTATAAGCTATAGACATCGAGGTGACAACGCATCGGTAGCCTGCTTTGTATGAATCTATTTACAGGTAACCTTGGGCTCCAGTTAGCGTTGCCAGGCGACCGGATAAAGCCGGACACAGTCAGGCTTTTTAATTGCGTGTCCGGACAAATTAGACGGTGTCCGGTCTGTCCGGCTTTTGTTAGGCTTTTTATATTTGCCCATTGTTTTTACATTTTCTGTGTACTTGAATACATACTATTGCAATTATTGAAATTAGTATTGTAATGAATACTGAATGATTAATAATAAAGAACACTGATTAATTCAATTTTATTGTCATTTCATTAGAGTTTAAGATTTTATGGTAAATGATATGAGCATTGTTTTACTTATTAATATATGTTACACTAAGACTGAATAAATAAGGGTGTCCGGCCTTTTTACCAAAATGTTCGGCTAAGCTGGATGGTCTGTCCGGCTTTTCGGTTTAAAGACCTGGCAACATTAGCTCCAGTAGTCACTTACCGTCGGATGAACTGTGAGTTCGCATGGAACTTTAATATTATAAAAAAAAAGTCATGTAAAAAGTGATAAGTAATAGATAATACGTATTATAAATTTTAAGCATAAGATTCTACATAATAGGCCCAGGCGGTAGCTATTATGTTTGTAGTACGAATGGGTCAGCTAGACCGGGAAAGGGCCACGCTCCCACAGAATAGCTACTTAAAATAGCAGCTTAATACTTGCATTTTATATTATGAGTGTAGAGAACCAGAGGCGTTTCATCTTAGTCATCAAGGGTAACAACCCGCCTGCATTGCGATTCTTAATTGAAGATAGGTTTGGGTGCCTATGGGCCACAGCACCCACTTACCCCTTTAGGTAGATTGTATTCTAGTTTGTTACTCTGGGTCTCTCACAGAAATCTAAATAATAAGACAATTATTACAGAACAATTACATTTAGATTTCTGTGGGGTCTATATAAAAAAAACAATTAAAATATTTAACTAGTTACGCTGGTATTATTTATACTGTGTAGAACTGAGGTGATTGTAGAGCCGGCAATGTTTTATAAGTCGGGACTACGATCCCTAGCACTGTCCGGTCATTTAACATAATCTTAGAACTATTCCAGCAGAGAGCTAGTTTGTTTTGTTCGTACTCTCTTTGAATAATCTGGGGTAGCGATAGTGACTTTAGTTTGTGTTTTCTTTATATTTATCGTGGATTTGTCGTTCAAAATTAAATAAAAATCTGTAAATATAAATAAAATTAAGGTGTATGTTTGTAAAAGCGAAATTAATAAGTAACTTTCATTGAGTTCAGAGAGTTATTTGCATGCCCTTAAAATATAAATAACCATTTTTAGACCTATTAAAGACCCCCCCCCCCCGTAGATTGCCTCATAGTAGGGGTTTTTACCATAGTTGCTACGCTTGGCCGAAAGTAGCAAGGCGCTGCTAACGTTGTTTTTTTATAGGAGAGGAGGTAAACGAGCATACAGCTGTTAAGTAATTACTGCCGCCCATGGACAACTGTAACACCAGGGCAATTGCAGATGAGTTGCCGGCCTTTTAAAAAGAAGTAGGTTCTTTTCTTGAAGATCCCTCAGTCGTATCGGTCCGGAAAAATCTCTGGTGGTAGTCGATTTCACAAAGAAGATGTGTGAGGAAGAGAATTTCTTTTAAATCGCACACTGTTGGACCGCTAGTCATCCAGATGGTATGGATGGTTGTGCGATGGTGGTGGCTTAGCTCTGTCGCCTGTTACGAAACCAACAAAACGATATGGTGTAGTTGATATTATAATTACACGGTCAAAAAGCGTATAATTTTTCAAAATTTTCGGTACATTATATTGTGACGATTTCTATCATGTATATATTCATTAATTCATTACAGCCTAGCAGGAGTCCACTGTTGAACATAGGCCTCCTCCACAGATTGCCTCTTAGGGAGTATATTTGCTATAGTTACCACGATTGGTTGGCGGGTCGTCATCCGCAATTTATTTATTATTTTGAGTTGTTATCATAAAGATACTACCGCCCATCTAATCGTTTGTTTTTATCTGCCGCCTCTTACGATATTTTATATTATGGGTAGTGGATCTTCCCACGCCGCCACTACACACGGTGAACACATATAAGTAATGACTAATAAATTTATTATATTTACGCGAATACTACACATTGATTAAAACTACTTTTACGGATTTTGACACTGGGGAGTCGTGACCATGGCACCCGAATCGTCGGGTATTAAAAATAAAAATTATTAAATTAAAATTAAACGCGATAAAATCCGTAAAAGTAGTTTTAATTTACAAATTATAAACAGATCGCTATTACAGATATCTCAGGAGTTTTTTATAAAAATTAAATTTAAAGTTATAGCCCATATACGGTCCATTGTTGGGCACAGGCCTCCCCTCATTTTTGAGAGGGTTTTAGGGCAAGAAAGTATCCGTCGCGCTATTCGAATGTGTGTTGGCGGACATTACATGTCTTTGAAATATTTTTTTCTTATATCTTAGACATGCATGTTTCCTCACGATGTTATGTTATTTATATTTAACCCAATATAGGATAATCCGTGATATTACAGTCAAACAGTTGAAATCCAATTTTGGCATTCTGTCTTGGGCTCTTGGGACTAAGATGCGCTTGCCGTATTACGTAGCCTGTCTGATCTGATCAATATTGCTTATGCGATGTCGCTGGATGTAACCTTAAATTATATCCAAGCCATGATTCAAAATGGTATAAAGAAAAAATAAGATAAAGTAGTTTACTAAAATTCTATTAGATAACATGCAAATTCAATGATTAACCAAATGCAGGTAATAATTCCTGTTTTTTATTCTCAAAAAGTTTGCATAGCCCATATTTATTTAGTTCTTTATTTATTTGGTTGCATAATATTATAAAATTGTTATTATATTATAAGAAAAAATTTAATTTATTATTGTTATACTTCATAGGTGGCTCAGAACCTTGCTTTGTGACATTCCTTGGAGAAGGCCTATGTTCAGCAGTGGACTTGTGAACGGATGTAATGATGATGATGATGATACTTCGTATACTTTCAGTTTTTTGCCTTTGATTAATATTAGAAAATATTTAGCATCACGGCAACCACAGAGTCACAAAGTACATGAAGGTTATAAAATAGATAATAAATTATGCGGTTCCATTAGAATATCAGCGCTGCGGTAACTTTGTTACTGTATTATGTTGTGTCGGTGGCTTTTTCATTGCTGCAGTCCATTAAAGTTAAGTATTTATTTTTTAGTAAAAGTCAGTTGCAACAATGAATAAATATGCTCTTTCTTCCTAAATTATAAATTGTGAATCAATTTTAGTTAGTAGTTCGAAGTAGGTATGTAATTGAAATAAAAATTCAATATACAGTACTAGCAAACCAATTTTATTTACACTGCGCAGGGCAACAGACAGCCAGCGCCATCTATGATCGTGTTTAGGAACTGAAATCACTAAACAATGCCATTGCTGAATATGGATCTCTATTTTATAAAACTGTGGTGTTTAAAGAACATAGTCCAGACAATGCTGCCCATCGACGCCAGCAGTCTAGTTCGAACAAAGAAGGCTACAGTTGTCATCTCTGAGGTCTAAGATAGAACGGCTCAGCCTGTAATCGTTTCAGCTCTCTTTACCTTTCTATTCTTCAGATTGGAACTCAGTAATGTAGGTTTTTTGGCAGAAATAGGTAAAAGGATGTGACCTACCCAGGTGGACTCCTAGGCAGAAATAGTTTCCTATCACCTAGGAGTTAGTTAGAACTGCTTTCGTTTTAAGGAGGAATTGAGTTGATTGCCACGCTTGATAGCCTAATTGACGGAAGTCGTACCGGACGACTTGCACACTTGGTAGCTGCCCGTCGCCGGTCTGTTTTTTACTTCTCAAGATGGTTGCAACGCCATTTATCTGTAGTCATATTTTAGCATAATTTATCCATTTTCACTCTTACGCCGCTGTGATGTGTGTACATAAATTGTTAAATTAATAAATGATTATTAAATTGAAATTACGTTACAGTCCATATGCATCCCGTTTCTGAGAGGGTTTTAGCGCAAGGAAATGTATGCGTAGATATACGAATGTGGAGAAGGCGGGAGAGGTATGTCGGGATCGTGCCAAATGGAAGTCTGTAGTCTCTGCCTACTCCTTTGGGTGACAGGCGTGAGTGTTTTTTTTACTTTTAAATGTTCGCCGCGCTGCTCCAATGTTTTAAACTCCTCAGATACACAAGTTTTCCTACGATGTTTTCGTTTACGGGCTGGGCACGTTGTAAATCAGTACATATGATTGCAATTTAAAATCTCATTGATGCTGGCGTGGATTGAACCCGGATGTACGGGTACTATGAAATTTATGGCGAGTAATATTTCTCCAAACGCCTCACCCGCATACTCAGCAGCCACCAACAAACTAAACTCTGACGACCAACCAGTGGTTGTATATTATATTGAAATAGAGTGAAGTATTTTTTTGTTGAATAAGGATGATAAACGAGCACACAGTCCACCTGATGGTAATTGGATACAGTGGTCCATAGACGTTTATCCTAGATAAAGAAACAATATGCAGATGCGTTGTCGCCCCTGAAGACTAAAGTATAACGCCTCGTTTCTAGTAAAATGTGTTTGCGGTTCTCTACACTCACCATACAAAACACAACATCATTGAGTTGCTATTTTACGCTAGCATTAAGCGAGTGTGGTCGTTCACCGGTCGAGCCAACCCATTCATGCTACAACCGTAACATAGCTGCAGCAAGGCTCAGCCAAGTAATATAATAATAATAATAATAATAA